>RXON01000087.1:0-93263 GCA_009667805.1 Leptobrachium leishanense | reverse complement strand
ATAGAAATATACAGGGAGCGATCACCTAAATATAGAAATATACAGAAAACAGAGATACAGAGAGCGATCACCTAAATATACAGAAAACAGAGATACAGGGCGCGATCACCTAAATATACAGAAAACAGAGATACAGGGAGCGATCACCTAAATATAGAAATATACAGAAAACAGATACAGGGAGCGATCACCTAAATATACAGAAAACAGAGATACAGGGAGCGATCACCTAAATATACAGAAAACGGATACAGGGCGCGATCACCTAAATATAGAAATATACAGAAAACAGATACAGGGAGCGATCACCTAAATATAGAAATATACAGAAAACGGATACAGGGAGCGATCACCTAAATATAGAAATATACAGAAAACAGAGATACAGAGAGCGATCACCTAAATATAGAAATATACAGAAAACGGATACAGGGCGCGATCACCTAAATATAGAAATATACAGAAAACAGATACAGGGCGCGATCACCTAAATATAGAAATATACAGAAAACGGATACAGGGCGCAATCACCTAAATATACAGAAAACAGAGATACAGGGAGCGATCACCTAAATATAGAAATATACAGAAAACGGATACAGGGAGCGATCACCTAAATATACAGAAAACAGAGATACAGGGAGCGATCACCTAAATATACAGAAAACAGAGATACAGGGCGCGATCACCTAAATATACAGAAAACGGATACAGGGCGCGATCACCTAAATATAGAAATATACAGAAAAAGAGATACAGGGCGCGATCACCTAAATATACAGAAAACGGATACAGAGCGCGATCACCTAAATATAGAAATATACAGAAACCAGATACAGGGCGCGATCACCTAAATATAGAAATATACAGAAAACAGAGATACAGGGAGCGATCACCTAAATATAGAAATATACAGAAAACAGAGATACAGGGAGCGATCACCTAAATATACAGAAAACAGAGATACAGGGAGCGATCACCTAAATATACAGAAAACGGATACAGAGCGCGATCACCTAAATATAGAAATATACAGAAACCAGATACAGGGAGCGATCACCTAAATATAGAAATATACAGAAACCAGATACAGGGAGCGATCACCTAAATATAGAAATATACAGAAACCAGATACAGGGCGCGATCACCTAAATATAGAAATATACAGAAAACAGAGATACAGGGAGCGATCACCTAAATATAGAAATATACAGAAAACAGAGATACAGGGCGCGATCACCTAAATATAGAAATATACAGAAAACAGAGATACAGGGAGTGATCACCTAAATATAGAAATATACAGGGAGTGATCACCTAAATATACAGAAAGCAGAGATACAGGAATATTATTTATACTCGTCTGAACACTTTTTTTTTTTTTTTCATTATTGTTAACATTTGGTATGAACGTAGGACAGTGTTCCCTTTATGGGATGAGGTATGACTTCATTCATAATTATGTTTTCTTGTATTTAAATATACATATTTTACATTCAGATACAAATACGGGCAATATATAAATACAGATTTTTTTTTATCATTCTCGATACATACCCATCCCAGGACATACTGAAAAACTATAGAAATCTCAATGTGTCCTTCCTGGTAAAATACTTTCTAAAATAAAAAAAACAAACCATAATATTAACTACTGAATTATATGGAAATAATATTTTTTTAAATATATATTTTAATCTCATCTAACCCCTAAGTCAGGGTACGGCAACCTTTGCCCTCGAGGTGTTTTGTTACTATGTTTCCCATTTTTCTTATCCAAGTTAATGAGTGCCCAGCATCATAGGAGATGTAGTTACAAAACATCTGGAGGGCCACTGTTGCTGACGCCTGCCTATAGGGCATCTCATGATAAAGTACTGGTTTGGTATTTGTCTTTTTTTTATTACGTTTATTTGTCTTGCTCGCAGTATCCACAGGAAAGGAGCACAGCTGAAAAGCAGCCCGGATGATGGTAAGAGATGCTGCCACTGTATGGGGATCACTAACGGATGACTACAGAATAGGTTGACTGACCCCTGAAACACACCTAGAGGAAAAAAAAAGCCAGAATTTAACCATTTATATATTTATTCTGTTCAATGAGATCTCCCCGGGGGCGCATGTGGTCCCCATTTTGTACCTAACATATACTTATAAGCTGCATTTTTGGTAACATGACTAGGGGGACATTTGATAGTCCCTATGCCATAGGTTTATAGAAACCCACTGTATCCCCTCCCCCTTCCCATAATGTTATATTGCCTGATTATAGTCATATATATGCTGTATACCCCGGCCCACACATACAGAATACAAAGCTGGATAATGAAAATTTTATTCCACCTGCCATATTTTCGGTTTGACATTTAATAATAATAATAATCCACACCCATGATGTTAGATTCTCCATTTGCCAAAATGCTGTTATCGATGATAAATTGTCATCTGAAGCGCCTGTTTGTTCACTTATCTTCCCATCGCCAACCTATTCCACGGCGTATTTCCCTTTCTCTGCAGTCTCTGCCCTCTCAGTTATTATTAATGCAGCCCTTCCCCTGGGCACTGTCACCCTGTTGCAGTCAGCCTTGGCAGGGTTGAGGAAGCCGATACACATTATTGTCCCTGTGATTAAGTTGGTAAATGTCTCTTATTGACGCAGGAGAGGGGACGGTGGCTGCTTCACACCCCATTTCGACCAGCACCCCTGATGGAAGCAGCTATGGAGCGATAGGTAAGCACGGCACCAAGGCTATACAACAATGCAGTGTGTGATGTCAAGGCCTTAATGCCAGCAACACAACCACAGGGAGCACATACACACAGCACATTACATTGTGTTGTGTATCCTGGCACAAGAGGAAAGAAGAGTAACGAGAAGAATACAAAGGAACCTATTTTGAGGTTATTGAGTGGTTGAATGATGGCGACATGCATGGAGATAATTCTGCCCCAGATGGAAATGTGTCCAGGGTCAGCCCTAGGGCGATGTGAGCAGGAAACAGGCCTCAGGCCCAGCTCTTTTTGGGTCCCTGCATGGTAGAGAATCAATATGCATGTGGGGACCTGGCAAGATCTGTGCGCAACCAAGAATGTACTCCCCACCTCTCGTGGGTAGAGGCAGGCTGGATCGCAACCACTCTGTGCCCAGGGCCCTTTGTATATATATCGCACTTATCCCTGCACATAATGTACACATATAAAGGCAGCTTTATTCATCTCTTGCCTTGTCCTCTGTATGGCGCATCTCCGTGTGTAACGACCAGGTGACGGCACCAGCCATGAATACAGATCGATGTAACAGAGAGCTCACGTGGCTCTTCAATAAGTCAAACCTATTTCTAAGTATATAAATATACCAAGTATCCTCGTGTATGAACTGATACCTGGAAGTTATAGCGAGAAGCTGGCCAAAAAGCAGCACCTGTAGCCATGACGAGCATTGACTGGAACTGGAGCACTAACATAGGCTGTAACCAGATTACCGAAGCTTTACCATAAAATACATTATAAAACACGTTATAAAACACATTGTATAACCTATTATGAAACACATACAACACTTTATACAACACGTTATAAAACACGTTATAAAACTTATTATAAAACACTTTGCACCAGGGACGTGCAGCCATTCCAGTAAATTAATGTGCTCATTGTGCTGTAATGACATGTGTGATGTGTATATTTAAACTGTAAATAAATTGTTATTTATTGAAAAAAGTTCTCATACTCACCTGCTCCACGCTCTCTCGTTGTGCTTCTCTGTCCTCCGGTTTTTTTCCCCCTGCACTTTCAGTTTGCCGGCTGGTGTGTGTGTGTGTGTGTTTTCAGAGCTTCCCATGGATTGATTGACGCAGGACAGTCATGTGACCGTCCTCGTCAGTGGGGAGGGGGCAGGCAGAGCTGTGTGTAATAGCACCCACTATTAGTCAGTATTGTAAGTGCATGCTCTTACAACTAAAAACCTATATGTAAACTTTATTTTAAAGAGCTGTAATAGTGCCCTCTATTAGTCAGTTTTGTAAGTGCATGCTCTTAGAACTGTAAAAAAAAAAGCAAACTTTACTTTATAGTGAAACTCTATTCTCCTATATAACGATAATCAAATGCGTAAATTGCGACTGCGTAACCCTGTGTGTATCTGGCTCTGATACTAGCCAGTGCCTCACCAGCCACTGACCTCACCGCACGTCACTGCTTTGTACAACACATTGTAAAACACATTATAAAACACATTCAGGGTTATTCAGAGAGAGGTGAAAAGCAGGAGAATGGCTGGAGAATGGAAAATTCTAGGTCAAAATAGCCGATTTGGAGAGTGAGATGAATGGGAGAAATTTTCTCGTTTGGCTATTTTGACCCAGAATTTACACTTCTCCAGTCATTCTCCTACCTTTCACCGCTCTCTGAATAACCCTGATTGTAAAACACATTGTAAAACACATTATAAAACACATTGTAAAACCTATTTAAAAACACATAGAACACTTTATATAACACATTGTAAAACACATTATAAGACCTGTTATAAAACACATTGTAAAACCTGTTATAGAGCACATAAACCACTTTATACAGCACATTGTAAAACACATTATAAAAGCTATCATAAAAACACTTTATAAAACACTTTATAACATGGTATAAAACACATTGTAAAACCTATTGTAAAACCTATTATAAAATACTTTATAAATCACATTACAAAACACATGCTGCTGCTGTTTATTTTTCTTTGTTTGAAGTAATTACATGTAAAAAGAAAAAAATAAAGTTAGGTTTTTATCTCCTGTTTCCATTTTGTGGATTTTTACCACAATGCAACATTTACCAAAATCTGTGCAAAGATTTCACTTTACAGCTGTGGTATGGGATTAAGCAGTAGTGAAGAGGCAATATGGTGGGGATGTTCAGACAAGGCTGCAGGGGATCTATTGTGCTGTCTAGGCTACACAAGCTAAGAGGTAGATGGCATCTGAATGAGGTTTGATAGTGTGCCAACAACACTGGATTCTACCCCTGGTGGTGTCTTTGGAATACATCCCACTCAATACAATGATGTGAGTCGGTGACTGACCCATTCACTCCATTCTATGACCAAATCCACACAGTGAGGAGCTAGTGATGGAAAGCTACACCACAAAATATCACACAATGGATGCGCCCATTGACACATATACAGGAAAATATCACACAATGGATGCACCCAGTGACACATAGAGGAAAATATCACACAATGGATGCACCCAGTGACACAGAGGAAAATATCACACAATGGATGCACCCAGTGACACATAGAGGAAAATATCACACAATGGATGCACCCAGTGACACCTATAGAGGAAAATATCACACAATGGATGCACCCAGTGACACATAAAGAGAAAAATATCACACAATGGATACACCCAGTGACACATAGAGGAAAATATCACACAATGGATGCGCCCAGTGACACAGAGGAAAATATCACACAATGGATGCACCCAGTGAACATAGAGGAAAATATCACACAATGGATCCACCAGTGACACATATAGAGGAAAATATCACACATGGATGCACCCAGTGACACATAGAGGAAAATATCACACAATGGATCCACCCAGTGACACATATAGAGGAAAATATCACACAATGGATGCACCCAGTGACACATAGAGGAAAATATCACACAATGGATGCACCCAGTGACACAGAGGAAAATATCACACAATGGATGCACCCAGTGACACATAGAGGAAAATATCACACAATGGATGCACCCAGTGACACCTATAGAGGAAAATATCACACAATGGATACACCCAGTGACACATAGAGGAAAATATCACACAATGGATGCGCCCAGTGACACAGAGGAAAATATCACACAATGGATGCACCCAGTGACACATAGAGGAAAATATCACACAATGGATCCACCCAGTGACACATATAGAGGAAAATATCACACAATGGATGCACCCAGTGACACATAGAGGAAAATATCACACAATGGATCCACCCAGTGACACATATAGAGGAAAATATCACACAATGGATGCACCCAGTGACACATAGAGGAAAATATCACACAATGGATCCACCCAGTGACACATATAGAGGAAAATATCACACAATGGATGCACCCAGTGACACATAGAGGAAAATATCACACAATGGATGCACCCAGTGACACATATAGAGGAAAATATCACACAATGGATGCACCCAGTGACACATAGAGGAAAATATCACACAATGGATGCACCCAGTGACACATATAGAGGAAAATATTTTCTAAACCTACAAGAGAAAAGCAAAGCACATGTAAGATATCGGCAACATGAAATGAAATCGTAAAAATAACAGGGTTATTCAAAGAGATTCGAAAAGTTACCGCACGTTCGGTGACTTTTCATTCTCTTCAATTCGGTTCCTTTTGCCGATCCCATTTCGGTGACTCTGCGGTGTATTCAGCAAACACCACAGGGTCCCCGTATTGCAGGGAAAAGCTGCCGCAAACCTGACGAAAACGAACCGCAAAACCCAGCGAATGCACGCTGAAAACCCACAAAAACATCTGGATTAACCCGTCGAAAACCACGGAAAAACCCGAGCAGGAGCCGATCACACACAGCGAAGCCGCCGGAAAAAGCCGAGACCGCACACAGAGTGAAGTGAATAAATTAGCAAAACAGTTTGTATGAATGTTTGAAAAGTGAAACTCTGTTTGCAAAGAAACTACTGAGCGAAAATGTCTGAAATTGACATATGAGATCCAGGGAATGATAATAAAAAGTGCTGTTACAGAAAAAATAAGTAAACTTTAAATATAAAAAAAATCGGACTTTAAAAAAAAAAATGCTTAGAAAATATCCTAGAAAATCTATAAATAAAGAGACGCTTTACTGCAGAATTTTATAATGAACGGTTTATTAGATATTGAATTAAAATGGGAATATTTTTAACATTAAAGTCTATGGGATTCTCCTGAATAAACCTGCCGAATTAAACCACTGAATGGCAGGGCATTAGGGGAACCTTTCACTGCTGGTTTGTGTTCTCTGAATAGCCGAAGCAGTGCTTTTTCATGGGGATTTCCCTGCCCTCGAACAGGCACCGTATGTGCAGGCGATTTGGCGAATTGCCTGCTCTCTGGATAGCCGAATGGCCAGGAAAGGTAACCGAACGCTGAATTTCAGTTACCTTTCTCCAGCCATTCGGATCTCTTTGAATAACCCTGTAAATCTTTTAGAGATGAATCTTGGTGCAGTTTGAGAAGCAGAGACTCTCCTGATATTCTTCTCTCTCTGTCAGATGAATCGAGTCGCCGACCCACCAAGCTGCCCCCACCGCCCATCCCGAGACCTCGCGTTTACTCTGACAGCTCTGCGGATGAGGAGAGCGATTTCGATCACATTCCTGAGATGGAGAGCGATAAAAACGTGATACGAGCAAAGGTCTGATCCATTATGCATGTATTACTGTACTAGACACGGCTCTGACTTTAACCGTGCGCCTCCTGGCCTTACCGGCCCTGTGTGCTTATCCAGGCTCTCTGTATTGTGCCGCAGTGCTTCCTGTACGTGTCTGACCTGGCCGTAAAGGACTGCAGGGTGGTGAGCAGGAAATACAAGATCTATTTCTGGTAAGTGTTAAACATGAAAGACTTCTCATCCATAAGACGGGCTTTTATCTCCTGGAGCTGTGACGTGGTCTACAGACAGTTATTATTATTCCCTGTTATCCTGCTCCTCGAGATGACGGTCATCTCGGTAGTGGCTGTTTAATGATCCCGTTTTCTGCTCCTCCAGGAACATTGTGACTATCGCTGTGTTCTACGCTCTGCCCGTCATCCAGCTGGTTATAACCTATCAGACCGTACGTATCCGATCTTCACAATGAGCTCAGAGTGCGGGGGGGAGGGCTCCTTAGAGTGCACCAGCAGGACTCTTTGTTGTCTCCAGATGCTGCTACAAGTCCCATCATGCTGTTGGTATTTGTAGTCTACATCAGTGACTATGTTGTCTACCTTATGGGGGAGACTGGTGTCTTTCCCATTGATGGGAAACAAATGTCTGCTGGTGGGGTGACTGGTGTCTTTCCTGATGGTGGGGTGGCTAGTGTTTCTTCTGCTGGGATAACTGGTGTCTTTCTTGGTTGGGTGACTGGTTTCTCTTTTGATGGGTGACTGGTGTCTCTCTTGGTGTGTTGACTGGTGTCTCACCAGTCCGGGTGATGACTGTCTGTCTCGGTTGTGTTGATCACAAGTGTCTCTCTTGGTGAAGTCACTGGTGTCTCTCCTGATGGGTGATGTTGTCTGTCTTGGTGGTGTTGTTGACTGGTATCTCTCCTGATCGAGTGACGGTTTTTTTCTTTGGTGTTGATGAGTGGTGTCTCTCTGGGTGGGGTAATTGGTATCTCTCCTGGTGAAGTGATGGTTGTGTTCTTTGGCAGTGTTGATGATTGATGTCTCTCTTGGTGGGGTTACCTGTTTCTTTCTTGAGCGGGGTGATGGTTGCCTTTCTTGGTGGTGTTGATGACTGATGCCTCTCTTGGTGGGTTGACTGGTGTCTCTCCAGGATGGGAGATGGTTGCCTGTCTTGGTGGTGTTGATGACTGGTGTCTCTCCTGGTGGAGTAAAATAGTAGATAAAAAGTTCCAACAAACCGTGGTATTCTTATGAAGATAGGTTTATTCCATCAGCATACAATGTTATGGAATAAACCTATCTTCATAAGAATACCATGGTTTGATGGAATTTTTTATCTACTATTTTGTTGCTTTGAGGCCTGGGAGTGAAGACCTCCCCCATCTGTGGATTGATGAGATTATGTCAGTACATATTGTCTATCTCCTGGTGGGGTGACTGGAATCTATCCTGCTTGGGAGATAGTTGCCTGTCTTGGTGGTGTTTATGACTGGTGTCTCTCCTGCCTGGGAGATGGTTGCATTTCTTGGTGGGGTGACTGGTGTCTCTCCTTGCTGGGAGATGGCTGCCTGTCTTGGTAGTGTTGATGACTGGTGTCCCTCTTGGCGGGTGGTGGTGGTTGCTTGTCTTGGTGGTGTTGATGACTGGTGTCTCTCCTGGTGGGGTGACTGGTGTCTATCCTGCCTGGGAGATGGTTGCCTGTATTGGTGATGTTGATGACTGGTGTCTCTCCTGGCTGGGAGATAGTTGCCTGTCTTGGTGGTGTTGATGATTGGTGTCTCTCCTGGCTGGGAGATGGTTGTCTGGTGGTGTTGATGATTTGAGTCTCTCAGTGATTGGTGTCTCTCCTGGCTCGGAGATGGTTGTCTGGTGGTGTTGATGACTGGTGTCTCTCATTGATCGGTGTCTCTTCTGGGTGTTAGGGGTCAAAAAGTGAGTGTCATGCACATTTATCATTCCTGGTTCGATTGTAAACCTTTTGAGATGATCTTGGTATCGGATTTCCCAGATAATTTAGCTTTGTACGGGGGCTTTGCTTTAGGGACAGGTAATCCTGTGACCTCTCCCTGTTATTACAGAAGCTTAATGGTTTTGGCTACAGAATCCCTAATCCCCTAATAAAATGCTAACGTCTCCCATGTCTTATCACGCGCTCCTCCTCTCCTCCCAGGTGCTAAATGTCACGGGCAATCAGGACATATGCTTCTATAACTTCCTTTGTGCACAACCGCTGGGTGATCTCAGGTGAGTGACCGCGGCCTTTATCCTCTTTATTTGTCAAACTGCTCACGGCTCCCGTGGATGTTGATGCCTACTATCCCCAGAATTCCTTCAGTGCAATAGATGGCCAGGGAATCATGGGAGTTGTACTTCTGAAACATCGGGAGGGCTGAAGTTTGACAGCCACGGGGCGCCAGTGTTGCAGTGACGACAAACGCCGGCATATCATCAAATTGAAGTCCAAAGAGCAGCGGGTTATTATTATTATTTATTAAGTGCCAACACAATCTGCAGCGCTGTACAAGGTGTAATGGGTAAAGACAGGACAATTCTACAATAGATGCAGGAGACAGGTCAGTATTGCTGCCAGCAGTTACAGGAGGACATGAGGACCCTATTCCCGTGGGAATTTACAATCTAGATGGGGGAGGGGATTAGAAACAGGAGGGGGGGACTGCAGTGATGAGTTAATGCAGGGAGAGGTGAGGACTGTTTTTGGGTCGGTCGGATGTCTTGTTATGGAGTCAGGTGGTCGCTTCCCTAAATAGAAGGGTCTTTAGGGAGCGTTTAAATGAAGCCAGGTTTGGGGACAGTCTGATATTGCGAGGAAGCGCGTTCCATAGGGTCGGCGCCGCACGAGAAAAGTCCTGCAATCTGGCATGTGAAGAGGTAATGATGGAGGATACCAGGTGCAGGTCATTGCTGGATCGTAGGGGACGGGCTGGGGTGTATTTGGTGATTAGTGAGGACAGGTAGTGAGGGGCGGCATTAGTGAGGACAGGTAGTGAGGGGCGGCGTTAGTGAGGACAGGTAGTGAGGAGCGGCGTTAGTGAGGACAGGTAGTGAGGAGCGGCGTTAGTGAGGACAGGTAGTGAGGGGCGGCGTTAGTGAGGACAGGTAGTGACGGGCGGCGTTAGTGAGGACAGGTAGCGTGGGGCGGTGTTAGTGAGGACAGGTAGTGAGGGGCGGCGTTAGTGAGGACAGGTAGTGACGGGCGGCGTTAGTGAGGACAGGTAGCGAGGGGCGGTGTTAGTGAGGACAGGTAGTGACGGGCGGCGTTAGTGAGGACAGGTAGCGTGGGGCGGTGTTAGTGAGGACAGGTAGTGAGGGGCGGCATTAGTGAGGACAGGTAGTGAGGGGCGGGGTTAGTGAGGACAGGTAGTGAGGGGCGGGTTAGTGAGGACAGGTAGTGAGGAGCGGCGTTAGTGAGGACAGGTAGTGAGGGGCGGCATTAGTGAGGACAGGTAGTGAGGAGCGGCGTTAGTGAGGACAGGTAGTGAGGAGCGGCGTTAGTGAGGACAGGTAGTGAGGGGCGGCGTTAGTGAGGACAGGTAGTGAGGGGCGGCGTTAGTGAGGACAGGTAGTGACGGGCGGCGTTAGTGAGGACAGGTAGTGGGGGCGGTGTTAGTGAGGACAGGTAGTGAGGGGCGGCGTTAGTGAGGACAGGTAGTGGGGCGGGGTTAGTGAGGACAGGTAGTGAGGGGCGGGGTTAGTGAGGACAGGTAGTGAGGAGCGGCGTTAGTGAGGACAGGTAGTGAGGGGCGGCGTTAGTGAGGACAGGTAGTGAGGGGCGGGTTAGTGAGGACAGGTAGTGAGGGGCGGGTTAGTGAGGACAGGTAGTGAGGGGCGGCGTTAGTGAGGACAGGTAGTGAGGAGCGGCGTTAGTGAGGACAGGTAGTGAGGGGCGGTGTTAGTGAGGACAGGTAGTGAGGGGCGGGGTTAGTGAGGACAGGTAGTGAGGAGCGGCGTTAGTGAGGACAGGTAGTGAGGGACGGTGTTAGTGAGGACAGGTAGTGAGGGGCGGGGTTAGTGAGGACAGGTAGTGAGGAGCGGCGTTAGTGAGGACAGGTAGTGAGGAGCGGCGTTAGTGAGGACAGGTAGTGAGGGACGGTGTTAGTGAGGACAGGTAGTGAGGGGCGGGGTTAGTGAGGACAGGTAGTGAGGGGCGGCGTTAGTGAGGACAGGTAGTGAGGGGCGGGGTTAGTGAGGACAGGTAGTGAGGGGCGGGTTAGTGAGGACAGGTAGTGAGGAGCGGCGTTAGTGAGGACAGGTAGTGAGGGGCGGCGTTAGTGAGGACAGGTAGTGAGGAGCGGCGTTAGTGAGGACAGGTAGTGACGGGCGGCGTTAGTGAGGACAGGTAGTGAGGGGCGGGTTAGTGAGGACAGGTAGTGAGGGGCGGGTTAGTGAGGACAGGTAGTGAGGAGCGGCGTTAGTGAGGACAGGTAGTGAGGGACGGTGTTAGTGAGGACAGGTAGTGAGGAGCGGCGTTAGTGAGGACAGGTAGTGAGGGACGGTGTTAGTGAGGACAGGTAGTGAGGGCCGGTTTAGTGAGGACAGGTAGTGAGGGGCGGGGTTAGTGAGGACAGGTAGTGAGGGGTGGCGTTAGTGAGGACAGGTAGTGAGGGGCGGCGTTAGTGAGGACAGGTAGTGAGGGGCGGGTTAGTGAGGACAGGTAGTGAGGAGCGGCGTTAGTGAGGACAGGTAGTGAGGGGCGGCGTTAGTGAGGACAGGTAGTGAGGGGCGGGGTTAGTGAGGACAGGTAGTGAGGGGCGGGGTTAGTGAGGACAGGTAGTGAGGGGCGGCGTTAGTGAGGACAGGTAGTGAGGAGCGGCGTTAGTGAGGACAGGTAGTGAGGGGCGGTGTTAGTGAGGACAGGTAGTGAGGGGCGGGGTTAGTGAGGACAGGTAGTGAGGAGCGGCGTTAGTGAGGACAGGTAGTGAGGGACGGTGTTAGTGAGGACAGGTAGTGAGGGGGGGTTAGTGAGGACAGGTAGTGAGGAGCGGCGTTAGTGAGGACAGGTAGTGAGGAGCGGCGTTAGTGAGGACAGGTAGTGAGGGACGGTGTTAGTGAGGACAGGTAGTGAGGGGCGGGGTTAGTGAGGACAGGTAGTGAGGGGCGGCGTTAGTGAGGACAGGTAGTGAGGGGCGGGGTTAGTGAGGACAGGTAGTGAGGGGCGGGGTTAGTGAGGACAGGTAGTGAGGAGCGGCGTTAGTGAGGACAGGTAGTGAGGGGCGGCGTTAGTGAGGACAGGTAGTGAGGAGCGGCGTTAGTGAGGACAGGTAGTGACGGGCGGCGTTAGTGAGGACAGGTAGTGAGGGGCGGGGTTAGTGAGGACAGGTAGTGAGGGGCGGGGTTAGTGAGGACAGGTAGTGAGGAGCGGCGTTAGTGAGGACAGGTAGTGAGGGACGGTGTTAGTGAGGACAGGTAGTGAGGAGCGGCGTTAGTGAGGACAGGTAGTGAGGGACGGTGTTAGTGAGGACAGGTAGTGAGGGGCGGTGTTAGTGAGGACAGGTAGTGAGGGGCGGCGTTAGTGAGGACAGGTAGTGAGGGGCGGTGTTAGTGAGGACAGGAGTGAGGGGCGGGGTTAGTGAGGACAGGTAGTGAGGGACGGTGTTAGTGAGGACAGGTAGTGAGGGGCGGGGTTAGTGAGGACAGGTAGTGAGGGGCGGCGTTGGTGAGGACAGGTAGTGAGGGGCGGTGTTAGTGAGGACAGGTAGTGAGGGGCGGCGTTGGTGAGGACAGGTAGTGAGGGACGGTGTTAGTGAGGACAGGTAGTGAGGGACGGTGTTAGTGAGGACAGGTAGTGAGGGGCGGGGTTAGTGAGGACAGGTAGTGAGGGGCGGCGTTGGTGAGGACAGGTAGTGAGGGGCGGTGTTAGTGAGGACAGGTAGTGAGGGGCGGCGTTGGTGAGGACAGGTAGTGAGGGGCGGTGTTAGTGAGGACAGGAAGTGAGGGGCGGGGTTAGTGAGGACAGGTAGTGAGGGGCGGGGTTAGTGAGGACAGGTAGTGAGTAGCGGCGTTAGTGAGGACAGGTAGTGAGGGGCGGCTTTAGGGAGTTTTGTAGGTCAGGGTGAGTCGTTTGATTCTGCTGTGGATGGGGAGCCAGTGTAGGGATTCACAGTGAGGAGCAGCAGAGACAGAGCGACGGGTGAGATGGATAAGCCGGGTTGATGTGTTTAGGATGGACTGCAGAGGGGAGAGGCGGGAGATAGGAAGGCCAGTCAGGAGGTTGTTGCAGTAGTCCAGGAGGGAGATAACAAGCGAGTGGATAAGTTGTTTGATGGTGTTGGCAGCCAGAAATGGAGGAATTTTGGCGACGTTACAGAGTTGTTTGCGGCAAGATGATGAGAGTAATTGGATGTGGGGGCTGAAGGAAAGACTGGAGTTGAGTGTCACTCCGAGGCAACGGACTTGTGCAGATGGAAGGATAGTGATACCGTCAACAATTATGGAGAAGTCAGAAATTGGAGTAGAGTTAGAGGGGGGAATAAGAAGGAGCTCGGTCTTGGACATGTTGATCTTCAGGTAGTGAGCGGCCATCCAGGCAGAGATACCAGAAAGACAGTTGCTGACCTGAGCGAGAACAGAGGGGGAGAGATCGGGAGTGGAGAGCTAGATCTGAGTGTCATCAGCGTATAGGTGATACTTTAAGCCATAGCTGGTGATGAGTTTACCCAGTGAGGAGGTATAGATGGAGAAGAGCAGAGGACCTAGGACTGAGCCTCGAGGTTTGATGACTGACCTGGCATTGAAGAGGAGGAATTGCCAGCGAGGGATACTGAGAAGGATCTGTTGGAGAGGTATGATTTGAGCAAGGAGAGGGTGGTATCACAGAGACCAAAAGAGAAAAGGATCTCTATGAGGAGGGGATGGTGGACTGTATCGAAGCAGCTGAGAGGTCAAGTAGGATCAGTATGGAGTAGAGGCCATTGCATATAGCAGAGAGGAGGTCATTAGTAACCTTTGTGAGAGCAGTTTCTGTTGAATGTTGAGCGCGAAAGCCAGATTGCAGTGGGTCAAGCAAGGAGTTATAGGATAGGAAGAGGGTTAAGAGGTCACATTGCAGCTCCTCAAGCCTGTCTTTGGGTTTTAGACTTTCCCGATACCCCCTGTAGTATCTCCATGCAGCGAGTGGCAGGTCACGGCAGCCCCTCTGTGGATAATCTTATACACGTAACTCTGCACCTTCCCTTCTCTCAATTCAGTGCGTTTAACAACGTGATGAGCAACATGGGCCACGTCCTCCTGGGCTTCCTCTTCCTGCTCATCGTGCTGCGCAGAGACCTCCTGCACCGGAGCCTGGTGGAGGCGAAGGATCTGTATGCCATGGTATGGACCTGCAGGGGAGACCCGAAATATATCCCTGGAGCCGTGATAAAGGGCAACAGGAGTCTTGGTGTACAAGTAGTAACCCTAACCCTAAAACAAGCACAAATAGTAACCTAGCCCTACCACAAACACAAATAGTAACCTAACCCTAAACCAAGAACAAATAGTAACCTAACCCCTTACCAGGACAAATAGTAACCTAACCCTAAAACAAGCGCAAATAGTAACCCTAACCATGACAAATAGTAACCTAACCTTAAAACAAGCACAAATAGTAACCTAGCCCTACCACAAACACAAATAGTAACATAACCCTAAAACAAACACAAATAGTAACCTAACCTTAAAACAAGCACGAATAGTAACCTAACCTTAAAACAAACACAAATAGTAACCCTAACCATGACAAATAGTAACCTAACCTTAAAACAAGCACAATAGTAACCCTAAAACAAGCACAAATAGTAACCTAACCCTAAAACAAGCACAAATAGTGACCCTAACCCTAAAACAAGCACAATTAGTAACCTAACCCTAACCCAAAGCATAAATAGTAACCTAACCCTAAAACAAGCACAAATAGTAACCTAGCCCTAATACAAATACAAATAGTAACCCTAACCCTAAAAAAAATACAAATAGTAACCTAACCCTAAAACAAGCACAAATAGTAACCCAACCCTAACCCAAAGCACAAATAATGACCAGAACCCTAAAATCAGCCGCGGCCGAGGGTCTTTCTCAAGACGTGACTTTTTTACCACATTTTTTCATGCTGCTTTATTTTCAGCAATTTTTCAATAGGAAATCAAAACTTAAAAGAATATCTGTCTGTGTGTGGGAAAGAAGGTGAGTTAGAGCAGCATCACTTTAGAATTGAGAAGTGAACAGTTGTGCTGCGTTAGAAAAATATTTAGATATTTTATTTTTACATAAACCTGGCTATTTTAGGGAATAGTGGAAAGGCCATACTCTGTCCTTTCCAATGACCCCTTACATGTCCCTCTAGCCTGCAGGGTTCCAGAAATACAGAGGTTTAATCAATTGTACTTTTTTTTTTTTTTTGTTACAGAGCAAGGCGCCCCCCTGTGGTAGGTGCCTGTAGTCACATGCCTACTTTGTCTAATTATAAATTCGGCCCTGATCATACCAGCAGGGTTATTCAGAGAGCGGTGAAAAGCAGGAGAATGACTGGAGAATGGAAAATTCTAGGTCAAAATAGCCAATTTGGAAAGTGAAATGAATGGGAGAATTTTTCTGGTTTGTATATTTTGACCCAGAATTTTCCATTCTCCAGTCATTCTCCTGATTTTCACCTCTCTTTGAATAACCCTGCATGTATCTCCCAGCCTAACCATCAGGTTTCCTTGGGCTTCATGCAGAGGGGGAACACTGTAAGGAGCTTCCCTGGAACATGCAGATAATGCAGGAGTTAAATCACTGACGTAATGATGGCGACTCAGTCCCTTTCCAGCATTATACGCCCTGCAGGTCCTTATCGCCTAATCTCCCCCAGAGATCGCGCCCGCCCAGATAATGACTCCGACCTTTCTCGGATTTCTCTCTTTGTCGTCCGGTGTCGGGTGATCGAGTCTTTTTGAGCACACAAGTTATTTTGTATCAAATGTGCCAGGCATTTAAATGTCAAATGCGTCGGCGCGGCCCGCCCCTTCCACCTCCCGCGCTTAATGACAGGAGGTTTGCATCTCGCGTGGCATTTACAGAGAGAATAGAGGGATCTGTCCTCACACGTCAGCATTAATCCCAAAATAAAAGCAGTTCTTTAACCCCGTGGGGACTAATGAGAGGATAGAGGTACGAGGATTGCATGCGAAGCCAGAACATTCTGCTCAATGAGTGACAGGGGGTCTACCTGGGACTACCGGCGGTGCAGCAAAAGCCCAGGGCAGGCAGGTGGCACATAAGGACCCAGGGTTGGATTAACATCTCTGGAGCCTGTAAATCCAGAAATCTGGAGTGTGGCCCACCCCCACTCCCACCAATTTTTATTTTGGGAGCAAACAAAATATATTACACATTTTAGAAAAAATATGTAAATATTGAAACAAAACGAGGAGCCTCCATACATACATACGTAGACGTTGCTCGCTCCGGTGCTACCGGTATATACAATAATATAATCCAAAGGAAAGATGCAACGAGAGGCTCTTTGAAAGATATATTCAATTTCAATTCATAACAAATATCTTCAAAAGAGCCTCTTGTGTGCACCTTGCCTTTGGATTATATATATATATATATAGTATATATTTATATATAGAATGCACGGGGAGTGTAGCACTCAATCTTTACTAAGCACACAGTGTGGTTTGTTATATGTATATTTTAACCTTTTTTTTCTGGTAAAACTAAAAAAAAAAATAGAATTTTTATTTTTTAAATTATTACAATTTTTTTTTTTTTACACTTTTACAGAGAAATGCGTCCATCAGGCCCCCAATGGTGGATGCCTTTCTCTGTAAAAGTTAAAAAAAAAATTGTAATTTTAAAAATTCAATTTTTTTTAGTTTTACAAGTGAAGAAAGTGGGGGAAAAAATATTTGTTTGTTTTTAAGTTTTACATGGCAAGGCGCCTTCCTGAGGTGTGCGTCTACTTTACCTAATTGTAAATCTGGCCTTGGAATGACCCGTGGGGGTTAAATAGGAAACCCTATAAGAAATAAATAAAAGAAATGGCTGTTTGCTGCAATTGAAATTAATAAATGGTTTTAGAAATATTTAATAAACAGTTAAAAAAATGGGGATTTGTTTTAACATTGAAAAGTATGGTGGGAAAAAGCCTAGTTTCTTTAAAATAAGTTAGGAACCCTAAAGATTAACCCAAAAATTCCTGAAAAATGCCACAAAAATCCTAAAATATAAGAAAAAAAAATGGCCATTTTTTTCGTTTTAAATAATTTAATTTTTCAGTTTTTTTGTTTCAGACAATTTGGTTCTGTTTTTTTGCGTTTTAAATCCTTTTTTTGCTTTCATACCATTTGTTTCCGTTTTTTTTTCATTTTAGATCATTTTGTTCTCTTTTACTTTTATTTTAGATCATTCTGTTCTCTTATTTTCATTTTAGATCATTTTGTTCTCTTTTATTTTCATCGTAGATCATTTTGTTCTCTTTTATATTCATTTTAGATCATTTTGTTCTCTTATTTTCATTTTAGATCATTTTGTTCTCTTATTTTCATTTTAGATCATTTTGTTCTCTTTTATTTTCATTTTAGATAATTTTGTTCTCTTTTATTTTCATTTTAGATCATTTTGTTCTCTTATTTTCATTTTAGATCATTTTGTTCTTATTTTCATTTTAGATCATTTTGTTCTTATTTTCATTTTAGATCATTTTGTTCTGTTTACTTTCATTTTAGATCATTTTGTTCTCTTTTATTTTCATTTAAGATCATTTTGTTCTCTTATCTTCATTTTAGATCATTTTGTTCTTTTATCTTCTTTTTAGATAATTTTGTTCTCTTATTTTCATTTTAGATCATTTTGTTCTCTTTATTTTCATTTTAGATCATTTTGTTCTTTTATCTTCATTTTAGATCATTTTGTTCTTTTATCTTCTTTTTAGATAATTTTGTTCTCTTATTTTCATTTTAGATCATTTTGTTCTCTTTTATTTTCATTTTAGATCATTTTGTTCTTTTATCTTCATTTTGGATCATTTTGTTCTTATTTTCATTTTGGATCATTTTGTTCTCATTTTCATTTTAGATAATTTTGTTCTCTTATTTTCATTTTAGATCATTTTGTTCTCTTATTTTCATTTTAGATAATTTTGTTCTCTTATTTTCATTTTAGGACATTTTGTTCTCTTATTTTCATTTTAGATAATTTTGTTCTCTTATTTTCATTTTAGGACATTTTGTTCTCTTATTTTCATTTTAGATAATTTTGTTCTCTTATTTTCATTTTAGATAATTTTGTTCTCTTATTTTCATTTTAGATAATTTTGTTCTCTTTTATTTTCATTTTAGATAATTTTGTTCTCTTATTTTCATTTTAGGACATTTTGTTCTCTTATTTTCATTTTAGATCATTTTGTTCTCATTTTCATTTTAGATAATTTTGTTCTCTTATTTTCATTTTAGATCATTTTGTTCTCTTATTTTCATTTTAGATCATTTTGTTCTCTTATTTTCATTTTAGATCATTTTGTTCTCATTTTCATTTTAGATAATTTTGTTCTCTTATTTTCATTTTAGATCATTTTGTTCTCATTTTCATTTTAAAAAATTCAAAATTGAATTCAAAATTGAAGGGTGGCATAAGAAAAGTGCTGCCCCGCAGTATGAGTAATTCATATGCTGCACCATTTCTATTAGACATGTGCACAGCACAAAATTTCGTTTTGAACTAATGGATTAGTACTAAAATGCAATTTATTTAGTTGCTAAATATATTCGTTTTCAGTTCTTTAGTATGAAAACTAATTTCAGTCATCCGAAAACCAGTGGATACAATTACTATTGTAGTGGCTCCTCAGAGGGCTGAGATCGCTGCTTGTTACAGTATCTCTCTCTCTCAGCGCAATGTGGGCCATATTATATAGCTGGTGCTAACATAACCAGAGCTGTTGTAAACTTCCCAGAGCTATTATAGCCTATGGAGGTTTTCAGTTACAACAGCTCTGGTTAAGTTAGCACCAACATTGTAATACTGCCCCGTGTCAGGCAAAGCTGTTACAGTAACTGACTGCTGCTCATCACAGCGCTCAGAGTTTCAGTAAAACTAGTAAATAATATTTTTATATATAAGACGTTAGAACAATATTATTTTCTTGTTTTACTGAAACTCTGAGCGCTATGATGAGCAGCAGTCAGTTACTGTAACAGCTGAGCCTGATACATTGTACTGAGAGATAATGTAACAAGCAGCCGATCTCCGCGCTCACAGCCACTGGATTTAAAGGGCTAAAAAAAAAAAAGGCTCCTCTCTGTATAATGTTTAGAACATCCTCCTGCATTAATTAATACCCCTCTCTGTATAATGTATACAACATCCACCTGCATTAATTAATGTCCCTCTCTGTATAATATATAGAACATCCTCCTGAATTAATGTCCCTCTCTGTATAGAACATCTTCCTGCATTGGCATGTGGAGGGTGCAGAACTTCGGATGTTGCGATGTTGCGCTCTTCATTGCTGGTCTCCTTCACTCATCAATATAATATCACAAAGAGGACTGAAACTAAAATGTAGTGCATTTTATTTTAGTTTCTTTCGTTTTTTGTACTGAGCAGTTTCGTTTCTCTTGAGTCATACTAAAACTAAATTATCCCAAAATTCGGACTAAATCGCTTTAGTACTAAAACGAATGCACATGTCTAATTTCTATGATGATGATGCGCTCTCTTGCAGGAGTACGGGATCCCTAAACATTTCGGGCTGTTCTACACGATGGGCATCGCGCTGACCATGGAGGGGGTCCTGAGCGCCTGCTACCACGTCTGCCCCAACTACTCCAACTTCCAGTTCGGTAAGCTGAGGGTGATGGGGTGGGAAAGTGGGCACATCCATCCAAGGTTAGGTTTAAGTCAGACACTCGTCTGGACGTGAGCAGACAGGCCGATCGTAATGGGGCTTATTCTCTAAACAGCGAGTTGCGCTGATCTGATTTTAATGACAGAATGAGGGAGACAGTCAGACGTTGTGCGCCCCTGCTGTGTATCGCTTCCTGACCACCCCCTCGTCCGTCTGTTTTTGTATCCAGACACCTCCTTCATGTACATGATCGCCGGGCTCTGCATGCTGAAGCTGTACCAGACCCGTCACCCCGACATCAACGCCAGCGCGTACGCCGCCTACGCCTCCTTCGCCCTGGTTATCTTCCTGGCTGTCCTCGGCGTGGTACGTAAAGATGGGGGTTGAGCAGAAATATCGGGGTCCTCAGTCACGGGGCACAAAATAAAACCCACCACAGGATCAATACACACATACACGGGGGGGGGGGTCAGATATCCACAAGTATCCGGCATAATTTGTTAGAACCTGTGCCTGCAACAAAAATACCCAAAAAACAGAATAAAAGATAATAAAAACACCAATCCCCCGGCGAGCCTGATACTGGCTCCATGATTGCCAGGAGGACATTGCTGGCTCCATGATTGCCAGGAGGACATTGGCTTCTTTGTTTGGTTTTGGGTCGGGGTTTATAGATCACGTTCATCTTCTTGATAGCCGACTCTCCTGAGTTTTTGGTTTATTTCCGCAGGTTTTTGGGAAAGACCACATCTGGTTCTGGGTTATCTTTTCCATCATCCACGTGATGGGCTCGCTGGGCCTCAGCACACACATCTACTACATGGGGCGCTTCAAGATCGGTAAGGCCCGTCTGATACCTGCCAGGTTTATAAACCAGTCTGCCAAATAAAATGGGACGTGCGCGTGGCAGCGAGACCCGAAATCGCCCACTACGACTGGCAAAGCCACCAGCAGCTCAGGCCTAAAGCTTTTGTCTTCTCCAACCAATCTTACATGGACCTTGTGCCCAAACACATCACCCTTCTATATGGTGACCTGCGGGCAGAGCTCCGAAAACCCAGTGTCTGCCAGTCACCTGGCATTTATCACTGGGCGTATGGTATGCACCACGTATGGTGCTCATCAGTGGTACGTATGGTATACGTCACATACAGCACCCATCACTGGTGCATATTGGTATACCCCATGTACAGCACCCATTACTGGTACATATGGTATACGTCATATAAAGCACCCATTACTTGTATGTATGGTATACGTCATATAAAGCGCCCATTACTTGTATGTATGGTATACGTCATATAAAGCGCCCATTACTGGTATGTATGGTATACGTCATATAAAGCACCCATTACTGGTATGTATGGTATACGTCATATAAAGCGCCCATTACTGGTATGTATGGTATACGTCATATAAAGCGCCCATTACTGGTATGTATGGTATACGTCATATAAAGCGCCCATTACTGGTATGCATGGTATACGTCCATATAAAGCGCCCGTTAATGGTATGTATGGTATACGTCATATAAAGCACCCATTACTGGTATGTATGGTAAACGTCATATATAAAGCGCCCATTACTGGTATGTATGGTATACGTCATATAAAGCGCCCATTACTGGTATGTATGGTATACGTCATATAAAGCAGTGGTCCCCAACCCTGGTCCTCAGGGCCCACTAACAGGCCAGATTTTGCAGATCACCATGGGGAAAAGCAGACTGAATCCTGCAATCACTGAGCAGCAAATCATAACACCTGTGCTGTGCTTCAGATATCTGGCAAACCTGGCCTGTTAGTGGGCCCTGAGGACCAGGGTTGGGGACCACTGATATAAAGCACCCATCACTGGTATGTATGGTATACGTCATATAAAGCACCCATTACTGGTATGTATGGTAAACGTCATATAAAGCGCCCATTACTGGTATGCATGGTATACGTCAGGGCTCAAAATTTCCACTCGCCCACTAGCATTTGGCGAGTGGAAATTTAAGTGAGGGCGAGTGGAAATGCACACGCAGGCAGCACAATGAAAATTATTTTGTGCTGCGTAATCCGGCAGTGCCACTGTGCAACCCCCCTTCTCCAGGCTGCACGATGGCAGGGATCAATTGAATAATCTGACCAAGCTAGTCTCTTTCACTGGCAGGGAGGTGGAGAGGAGCTTCCCTGCCTCCTCGCTCTGCTCACACTGGGGTCTGATGACTGGGTATGCATGTATCTGGGGTCTGATGTCTAGGTATTAATGTTATTTTTGTAACTTTATTCTGAATAAAACCTTTTAACAGTGTAATTTCATAAAATAATTTAAAGGGTGTGTGTTTAGGGGCAGAGTTTTTCTTTTTTGAGAAAGGATTTTACCAGGAAGGATACATTAAGATTTCTCTTGTTTTCAAGTATGTCCTGGGTGGCGAGTATGTACCGTTGGGTGTCTTGCCAAGGACACTTACTGGAGAGGTTGCTCGCTGGGATTGAACCCATGACTCCACAGGCTCTCTCCATGCAGAGCAGTGACATTACCTCTACTCCACCCAGCCGGTACACAGAGTTAAGGGCTGGGTAGTGGTTAGGTGGAGCAACTGGTGGCGAGTAACTCTTATGGTCTGGTTAGTAGCTTGGAACTTGAAATTTTGAGCCCTGGTATACGTCATACAAAGCGCCCATTACTGGTATGTATGGTATACGTCATATAAAGCGCCCATTACTGGTATGCATGGTATACGTCATATAAAGCGCCCATTACTGGTATGCATGGTATACGTCATATAAAGCGCCCATTACTGGTATGCATGGTATACGTCATATAAAGCGCCCATCACTAGAGCGTATTTTAAAGACAATACACCCCACGCTGAGTGTTTACAGGGTGTGATAGTGTAAGCAGGGAACGCCGGGTTCTAAACACCTGGAGATACCTCCACTCTCCGTGATATTGTCCCCGCGAGGCCCTCGTGCCATGTGATTCTGTATAATTCTGGATGATGATTGGTTTCTGTTGCTGCCGGCCTCACCACGTCTCTCTCTCCTTTCCTCTCTGCTTTCTTCTCTCAGACGTCACCAACGCAGGTAACGCTTTGTGTCGAGCCGTGTCTTTCCTTCCACTCTCCGTCCTCACTGTGTGTCTGATAGATCACAGCCAGCCATGTGTGCGGCGACACAACAACCTGCATGAGCATAACACACGCCGCAGGACCGTACAAACACCTGCATACACATTGCAAACACACGCCGCAGAGCCGTACAAACACCTGCATGAGCATAACACACGCCACAGGGCCGTAAAAACAGCTGCGTACACATCCAAACACACGGTGCATGGCTGTACAACCAACTGCATACACATTACAAACACACGCCGCAAGGCCGTACAAATGCTTGCATACACATTACAAACACACGCCGCGGTGCCGTACAAACACCTGCATGAGCATAACACACGCCGCGGTGCCGTACAAACACCTGCATGAGCATAACACACGCCACAGGGCCGTACAAACAGCTGCATACACATCCAAACACACGCTGCAGGGCTGTACAAACACCTGCATGAGCATAACACACGCCGCAGGGCTGTACAAACACCTGCATGAGCATAACACACGCCACAGGGCTGTACAAACACCTGCATACACATTACAAACACACGCCACAAAGACATGGCGATGCTTCAAATTCCTTTCTTCCTACTGGTCACACACAGCATATCATATAACTCCTCATGATTTACACACGGCATATCATATAACTCCTCATGATTTACACACACAGCATATCATATAACACCTCATGATTTACACACAGCATATCATATAACACCTCATGATTTATACACAGCATATCATATAACTCCTCATGATTTACACACGGCATATCATATAACTCCTCATGATTTACACACGGCATATCATATAACTCCTCATGATTTACACACACGGCATATCATATAACACCTCATGATTTACACACGGCATATCATATAACTCCTCATGATTTACACACACAGCATATCATATAACACCTCATGATTTATACACAGCATATCATATAACACCTCATGATTTACACACACAGCATATCATATAACTCCTCATGATTTACACACACGGCATATCATATAACACCTCATGATTTACACACACGGCATATCATATAACACCTCATGATTTACACACGGCATATCATATAACACCTCATGATTTATACACAGCATATCATATAACTCCTCATGATTTACACACGGCATATCATATAACACCTCATGATTTATACACAGCATATCATATAACACCTCATGATTTACACACACTATATCATATAACACCTCATATGATATGCCGTGTGTAAATCATAACACCTCATGATTTACACACACGGCATATCATATAACACCTCATGATTTACACACAGCATATCATATAACACCTCATGATTTACACACATGGCATATCATATAACACCTCATGATTTACACACGGCATATCATATAACTCCTCATGATTTACACACACGGCATTTCATATAACACCTCATGATTTACACACACAGCATATCATATAACTCCTCATGATTTACACACGGCATATCATATAACACCTCATGATTTACACACGGCATATCATATACAGTTGTGTTCAAAATTATTCAACCCCCACTGAAATTGAGTGTTTTGGCCAGTTTGACATTGATTTTGATCATTCAGTCATCTTGCTTACAATTAAATCAAAGAGGCACGTGTAGGTCAGACAAATATAACATAACATTTATAATGAAATAACCACAAATGTCTTTTCTGTGCTCACATCATTATCAGTTTTATTCAACCCCCAAGTGACATTCAATCTTAGTACTTAGTACAACATCCTTTTACAGTTATAACAGCTTTTAAACGTGAAGCATAGCTTGACACAAGTGTCTTGCAGCCATCTACGGGTATCTTCGCCCATTCGTCATGGGCAAAAGCCTCCAGTTCAGTCACATTCTTAGGCTTGCGCACTGCAACTGCTTTCTTTAAGTCCCACCAGAGGTTCTCAATCGGATTTAAGTCTGGTGACTGCGATGGCCACTCCAAAATGTTCCAGCCTTTAATCTGCAACCATGCTCTAGTGGACTTGGAGGTATGCTTGGGATCATTGTCCTGTTGAAAGGTCCAACGTCTCCCAAGCCTCAGGTTTGTGATGGACTGCATCACATTGTCATCCAATATCTCCTGGTACTGAAGAGAATTCATGGTACCTTGCACACGCTGAAGCTTCCCTGTACCTGCAGAAGCAAAACAGCCCCAAAGCATGATTGACCCCCTGCCATGCTTCACAGTAGGCAAGGTGCTCTTTTCTTCATAGGCCTTGTTCTTCCTCCTCCAAACATAGCGTTGATCCATGGGCCCAAACAGTTCTAATTTTGTTTCATCAGTCCACAGAACACTATCCCAAAACTTCTGTGGTTTGTCCACATGACTTTTGGCATACTGCAGTCGACTCTTATTCTTTGGAGACAGCAAGGGGGTGCGCCTGGGAGTTCTGGCATGGAGGCCTTCATTACGCAGTGTGCGCCATATTGTCTGAGCTGAAACTTCAGTACCCACATCTGACAAATCTTTTCTCAGTTCCTCAGCAGTCACACGGGGACTTTTCTCCACTCTACGCTTCAGGTAGCGCACAGCAGTCGAAGTCAGCATCTTCTTTCTGCCACGACCAGGTAGCGTTTCAACAGTGCCCTTTGCCTTGAATTTGCGAATGATGCTTCCTATGGTCTCTCTTGGTATGTTTAACATCTTTGCAATCTTCTTATAGCCATTGCCCTTCCTGTGAAGAGTAATCACCTCTTCTCTTGTCTTCCTGGACCATTCTCTTGACTTCACCATGTTTGTAACCACACCAGTAAATGTCTAGAAGGAGCTGAGTATCACAGTCATTTTAAAGCTGCTTAATTGGTGCTTATTATGCTTTATTGCTGCTCCGTGACATCCACAGGTGTTTTCAATACCTGATTGAAAACACTTGAATGAACCTCTGTTCTTCAGAGTGGTAGTCTTTAAGGGGTTGAATAATTGTGTCAATGAAGAATTCACAAAAGAAACATTTACTACTGTATTACAAAACCAATTGATGTCATTTTAGTTGCATATGGTTCTTTAAAAAGTCCTTGTAGGATTTCATTCTGAATACAATTACAAATGTCACTAAATTCCCTAAAACCCTTTACAGCATTGGGGGACCTGGGGTTGAATAATTCTGAACACAACTGTAACACCTCATGATTTACACACGGCATATCATATAACTCCTCATGATTTACACACACGGCATTTCATATAACACCTCATGATTTACACACACAGCATATCATATAACACCTCATGATTTACACACGGCATATCATATAACACCTCATGATTTACACACACGGCATATCATATAACACCTCATGATTTACACACACAGCATATCATATAACACCTCATGATTTACACACACAGCATATCATATAACACCTCATGATTTACACACGGCATATCATATAACACCTCATGATTTACACACACGGCATATCATATAACACCTCATGATTTACACACGGCATATCATATAACACCTCATGATTTACACACGGCATATCATATAACACCTCATGATTTACACACACAGCATATCATATAACACCTCATGATTTACACACGGCATATCATATAACACCTCATGATTTACACATGGCATATCATATAACTCCTCATGATTTACACACACAGCATATCATATAACACCTCATGATTTACACATGGCATATCATATAACTCCTCATGATTTACACACGGCATATATATAACACCTCATGATTTACACATGGCATATCATATAACTCCTCATGATTTACACACACAGCATATCATATAACACCTCATGATTTACACATGGCATATCATATAACACCTCATGATTTACACACGGCATATCATATAACACCTCATGATTTACACATGGCATATCATATAACTCCTCATGATTTACACACACAGCATATCATATAACACCTCATGATTTACACACACGGCATTTCATATAACACCTCATGATTTACACACACAGCATATCATATAACACCTCATGATTTACACACGGCATATCATATAACACCTCATGATTTACACACGGCATATCATATAACTCCTCATGATTTACACACGGCATATCATATAACTCCTCATGATTTACACACACAGCATATCATATAACACCTCATGATTTACACACGGCATATAATATAACACCTCATGATTTACACACGGCATATAATATAACACCACGTGATTTACACACAGCATATAATATAACACCTCATGATTTACACACACGGCATATAATATAACACCACGTGATTTACACACGGCATATCATATATAGGGATGAGCCATACACCCCCGAGTTCGGTTCGCATTCGAACTCAAACTTTTCAAAAGTTCAAATTCGAACTCGAACTCAATGGGACTCAAAATTCGGTTTTTAGAGTGCCCTCCAAGAGGGCATATATGCAAGATATTTGCCATAAAAGGTGTATGGGGGTCCGGGTAGTGCCCTGGGGGACAGGAAACAAGGACAAAAAGTTTAAAAAAAAAACGTTTTTAAAGGGACAGTGAGTTTTCCATGAAATAAGGGTTAAAAAAATAAAAACGAAAAATTCCTTCAAATATCGTGGGAGGTCCCCATAACCTGCCCGTGAAGTGGCGGATTTCCAGGATGTATAGAAACATTTAAAACAATGTCTGGGTCCGGGTAGTGCCCTGGGGGACAGGAAACAACGACAAAAAGTTTAAAAAAATAAGTTTTTAACCCCTTCACTGCTGACAGGTCATCAGCTTTGCGGGACCCTCGGCGGAGATACTCACCTCTCTGTCCGGGGTCCCGTGGCGTTCTGACATCAGCATCCTCAGACGCTGAAGTTAAGCTCCTCCCGACGTAAATGACGTCATCGCGCCATGCGCGATGACGTCATTTCCATGCGACCCCCCCAGCAATGCCGGGAGATCGCCTGGAAGGGAGGGGGGGGATCCGTTCGGATCCCTCTCCCTCCCGATCGGGAGGTCCCAAAAAAAAAGCCAGGCTTCTCTTAAAAGGAGAGAGTCTCCCCTTTTAAGTGGTGCCTGGCTTTAACCCCTTAGGCCCCGGTTCGCACTTCGGCGCCGAAGTGCGGCCTAGCTTCGGTGGGGGCCGCCATCTTGGACGCATAGCGTGATGACGTCAGATAGCCGGGAACCCCTAGCTGCCCGGAATCCCCTGGTGGAGATAGGGGGTTCATTTGAGGGTTCACAGAGATGCTGTTTGTGTATAGAGATGCTGTGAGGTTGTGTTTAGAGATGCTGTGAGGCTGTGTATAGAGATGCTGATGGGGTTGTGTATAGAGATGCCGTATATAGAGATGCTAATGGGGTTGTGTATAGAGATGCTGTGAGGCTGTGTTTAGAGATGCTGTGAGGCTGTGTTTAGAGATGCTGATGGGGTTGTGTATAGAGATGCTGTGTTTAGAGATGCTGTTTGTATATAGAGATGCTGATGGGGTTGTGTATAGAGATGCTGTGTTTAGAGATGCTGTTTGTATATAGAGATGCTGATGGGGTTGTGTATAGAGATGCTGTGTTTAGAGATGCTGTTTGTATATAGAGATGCTGATGGGGTTGTGTATAGAGATGCTGTGTTTAGAGATGCTGATGGGGTTGTGTATAGAGATGCTGTTTGTATATAGAGATGCTGATGGGGTTGTGTATAGAGATGCTGTTTGTGTATAGAGATGCTGTGAGGCTGTGTATAGAGATGCTGATGGGGTTGTGTTAGAGATGCTGTGTATAGAGATGCTGTGAGTGTGTACAGAGATGCTGAAGGGGTTGTGTATAGGGGTTGTGTATAGAGATGCTGTTTGTATATAGAGATGCTGATGGGGTTGTGTATAGAGATGCTGTTTGTGTACAGTGGCAAGAAAAAGAATGTGAACCCTTTGGGATTACGTGGAGTTTTGCATGAATTGGTCATAAAATGTCTCTGATCTTCATCTAAGTCACAACAATTTGAAAAACACAGTCTGCTTAAAATAATACAACACAAACATTATATGTTTTCATGTGTTTATTGCACAGAACATGTAAACATTCACAGTGCAGGGTGGGAAAAGTATGTGAACCCCTAGCCTAATGACTTCTCCAAGAGCTAATTGGAGCCAGGAGTGAGCCAACCTTGAGTCCAATCAGTGTGATATTATTGGATGTGTTGCTGAAAGCTGTCCTGCCCTTTAAAAACACTCACCAGTTTTGGGTTTACTGGTTTCAAGAAGCACTGCCTGATGTGAACCATGCCTCACAGAAAAGCGCTCTCAGAAGACCTACAATCAAGAATTGTTGACTTACATGAAGCTGGAAAGGGTTACAAAAGTATCTCCAAAAGCCTTGATGTTCATGTGTCCACGGTAAGACAGACTGTCTACAAATGGAGAAAGTTCAGCGCTGTTGCTACTCTCCCTAGACGTGGTCGTCCTGTAAAGATGACTGCAAGAGTACAGCGCAGAATGCTTAATGAGGTAAAGAAGAATCCTAGAGTGTCAGCTAAAGACTTACAGAAATCTCTTGCACAAGCAGAAGTTTGCAAAAGAGCACCTGGATGTTCCACAGCACTACTGGCAAAATATTCTGTGGACAGATGAAACCAAAATTGAGTTGTTTGGAAAAAACACACAACACTACGTGTGGAGAAAAAAAGGCACAGCACACCAACATCAAAACCTCATCCCCACTGTAAAACATGGCGGAGGGAGCATCATGGTTTGGGGCTGCTTTGCTGCCTCAGGGCCTGGACGGATTGTTGTCATTGATGGGAAAAATGAATTCCAGAGTTTATCAAGACATTTTGCAGGAAAAGTAAGACCATCTGTCCGCCAACTGAAGCTCCGCAGAGGATGGGTGATGCAACAGGACAATGACCCAAAGCATACAAGTAATTCAACAAAAGAATGGCTGCAACAAAACAAAATACGCCTTCTGGAGTGTCAGGATCCATGGCTGTAGCCATCCTGAAACCCCCCCTGGTGGTTCACTTCCATCCTGTTCCTGCCCTGCAGCCAGCAACCAGCATCCAGCAGTGTAAGAGTTAAACACCAAACACATGTGACTCACGAAATAAAGGGCTTTGCCCCGCACTCACACATTGCTGGTTCATTACAGCTCCTGCTCACCAAGAGTGAACACCCTTGCTATTTGCTACCTGATCCTGATTCCACATTTCTGGTTCCTGCAAATTACAACCATCATCCCCATCATTCTCTACAATCAACCTGGTTAGTCTTTATTTCCATTCACCTTCCACCATCCATATCCTCTGTTTATCAGTGCAGACCACTGCATCCTGGGCTCATACCCCTGCCATCCAGGTTCCACCCAGGTACCATTCTCACGTTCCTGACATGGAGAGGCCCAGTCAGAGTCCTGACCTCAACCCGTTTGAAATGCTGTGGCATGACCTTAAGAGAGCGATTCACACCAGACATCCCAAGAATATTGCTACACTGAAACAGTTTTGTGAAGAGGAGTGGTCCAAAATTACTCCAGATCGTTGTGCAGGTCTGATCTGCAACTACAGGAAACGTTTGGTTGAGGTTATTGCTGCCAAAGGAGGGTCAACCAGTTATTAAGTCCAAAGGTTCACATACTTTTTCCACCCCGCACTGTGAATGTTTACATGTTATGTTCAATAAACACATGAAAACATATGTTTGTGTTGTATTATTTTAAGCAGACTGTGTTTTTCAAATTGTTGTGACTTAGATGAAGATCAGAGCACATTTTATGACCAATTCATGCAAAACTCCACGTAATCCCAAAGGGTTCATATACTTTTTCTTGCCACTGTATAGAGATGCTGATGGGGTTGTGTATAGAGATGCTGTTTGTGTATAGCGATGCTGATGGGGTTGTGTATAGAGATGCTGTGTATAGAGATGCTGTGAGGCTGTGTATAGAGATGCTGTTTGTGTATAGAGATGCTGTGAGGCTGTGTATAGAGATGCTGTGAGGCTGTATATAGAGATGCTGATGGGGTTGTGTATAGAGATGCTGTGTATAGAGATGCTGATGGGGTTGTGTATAGAGATTCTGTGAGGCTGTGTACAGAGATGCTGTGAGGTTTTGTATAGAGATGCTGATGGGGTTGTGTATAGAGATGCTGTTTGTATATAGAGATGCTGATGGGGTTGTGTATAGAGATGCTGTTTTTATATAGAGATGCTGCTGGGGTTGTGTATAGAGATGCTGTGAGGTTGTGTATAGAGATGCTGATGGGGTTGTGTACAGAGATGCTGCTGGGGTTGTGTATAGAGATACTGTGAGGCTGTGTTTAGAGATGTTGATGGGGTTGTGTATAGAGATGCTGATGGGGTTGTGTATAGAGATGCTGTGAGGCTGTGTATAGAGATGCTGATGGGGTTGTGTATAGAGATGCTGATGGGGTTGTGTATAGAGATGCTGATGGGGTTGTGTATAGAGATGCTGATGGGGTTGTGTATAGAGATGCTGTTTGTATATAGAGATGCTGATGGGGTTGTGTATAGAGATGCTGCTGGGGTTGTGTATAGAGATGCTGTGAGGTTGTGTATAGAGATGCTGATGGGGTTGTGTATAGAGATGCTGTGAGGTTGTGTATAGAGATGCTGATGGGGTTGTGTATAGAGATTAGACATGTGCACAGCACAAAATTTCGTTTTGAACTAATGGATTAGTACTAAAATGCAATTTATTTAGTTGCTAAAGAAATTCGTTTTCAGTTCTTTAGTATGAAAACTAATTTCATTCATCCGAAAACCAGTGGATACAATTACTATTGTAGTGGCTCCTCAGAGGGCTGAGATCGCTGCTTGTTACAGTATCTCTCACTCTCAGCACAATGTGGGCCATATTACTTAGTTGGTGCAAACTTAACCAGAGCTGTTGTAAACTTACCAGAGCCATTATAGCCTATGGAGGTTTTCAGTTTACAACAGCTCTGGTTAAGTTAGCACCAACTTTGTAATACTGCCCCGTGTCAGGCAAAGCTGTTACAGTAACTGACTGCTGCTCATCACAGCGCTCAGAGTTTCAGTAAAACTAGTAAATAATATTTTTATATATACTGTAAGAGGTTAGAACAATATTATTTCCTTGTTTTAATGAAACTCTGAGCGCTGTTACAGTCAGGTACTGTAACATCTGAGCCTGATACATTGTACTGAGAGAATATAACAAGCAGCCGATCTCAGCGCTCACAGCCACTGGATTTAAAGGGCTAAAAAAAAAAACGCTCCTCTCTGTATAATGTTTATAACAGCCTCCTGCATTAATTAATACCCCTCTCTGTATAATGTATACAACATCCAACTGCATTAATTAATACCCCTCTCTGTATAATGTATAGAACATCCTCCTGAATTAATGTCCCTCTCTGTATAGAACATCCTCCTCAATTTATACCTTTCTCTGTATAATGTATATAACATCCTCCTGCATTAATACCCCTCTCTGTATAATGTATAGAACATCCTCCTGCATTAATTAATGCCCCTCTCTGTATAGAACATACTTCATTGCTGGACTCCTTCACTCCTCAATGTAATATCACAAAAAGGACTGAAACTAAAATGTAGTGCATTTTATTTTAGTTTCTTTCGTTTTTTGTATTGAGCAGTTTCGTATCTCCTTGAGTCATACGAAAACTAAATTATCCCAAAATTCGGACTAAATCGTTTTAGTACTAAAACGAATGCACATGTCTAATAGAGATACTGTGAGGCTGTGTTTAGAGATGTTGATGGGGTTGTGTATAGAGATGCCGTGTATAGAGATGCTGATGGGGTTGTGTATAGAGATGCTGCTGGGGTTGTGTATAGAGATACTGTGAGGCTGTGTATAGAGATACTGTGAGGCTGTGTTTAGAGATGCTGATGGGGTTGTGTATAGAGATGCTGCTGGGGTTGTGTATAGAGATACTGTGAGGCTGTGTATAGAGATGCTGATGGGGTTGTGTATAGAGATGCTGATGGGGTTGTGTATAGAGATGCTGTGTATAGAGATGCTGATGGGGTTGTGTATAGAGATGCTGTGAGGCTGTGTATAGAGATGCTGATGGGGTTGTGTATAGAGATGCTGTTTGTGTATAGAGACACTGATGGGGTTGTGTATAGAGATGCTGTTTGCATATAGAGATGCTGATGGGGTTGTGTATAGAGGTGCTGTGAGGCTGTGTATAGAGATGCTGATGGGGTTGTGTATAGAGCTGCTGGTTGTGTATAGAGACTCTGATGGGGTTGTGTATAGAGATGCTGTGAGGCTGTGTATAGAGATGCTGTGAGGTTGTGTATAGAGATGGTGTGTATAGAGATGCTGTGAGGTTGTGTATAGCGATGCTGTGTATAGAGATGCTGTTGGGGCTGTGTCTAGAGATGCCTTGCGGTGCCGAAGTGCGGCCTAGCTCCGGTGGGGGCCGCCATCTTGGATGGCGGCTCCACCCCTGGGTCCCCCCTCACTGCCTGACGTCCTCACGCATAACGTGATGACGTCAGATAGCCGGGGAACCCCTAGCTGCCCAGAATCCCCTGGTGGAGCTAGGGGGTTCATTTGAACCCCGATATCTCCAGAACCGTAGCAGCTAGGGGGTCATGGAGGGTGTCAATCGAAAGGCCTGAGCATGATACCCAACATGACCAGGTATAAAGTAAAAAAATAAAAATAAACATGTATTTCTTTTTGTGTGTTATTTTTATTAATGCAGCAATATTGTTCACATTTCAATTATAATGTGAACGATGATGCACTAATGATTTTTTTCTATGGGGTGCGTTTGCTATAAATCACGTAAATCCCCCCACAAAATGTAACAAGTCCCCATTTCTAATTTTTGTACAAGCGCACCCCATAGAAAACATAACCACAAACGCTCATGTGCTAAAATGTGAAAAAAAAACACTTTACACACTGCAGATGATTAAAAATTCAATTTTTATTGCATTTTTTTCATAATATACAGCCAGGACAGGACGTATACATATAAAAATGATATATTATGAATCTGCGGAGTCTGATGGAAAGAACGATATCTAATATGTCTGGGTCATTTAATAAAATGTGGCTTCAAATCGTGTTTAAACATGATGAGCGAAAGCGGTAAAAATTAGCTAAGGGGTTGTTTCGTTTTGGGCATTAAATGCATCATTAATTATTGAATTAATATGCAATAATTAAAGCCCTAAGTTGCAACAATAACTTTTATATCTTGTGGGTAATATGGTCGAAAATAAATAAAAAAAAATAATTATATATATATTATATATATATATATATATATTAGAAAAACCACACAGAAACCAGTGCAATATGAATGACAATTTACTTGGCAATCTATATTCACAGTTTATATCATTTGCTTTACAGTAACTACAGAAAAACTAACATATACACATAGTCATGGCACAGTACATTAAACTAAACAACAATACTTAAACAATACAGCAATGAAATGAAAGCATGCTTACTAAGCCCCAAGCTGGGGGCTGCAGAAAACTTCACATGGTCTGGTCAGTCTCAGGTATCAGGCCAAAGAGCCTTAAACCTTTGTGGAAGTCCCCCTTTTATTCCCAGTGGGAGTCACCAGTAGACAAACCCTCTCTACCAATAGGAAATTACCTCTCTAAAGTAGGCTGGCTTAATGACATCACAGCTAGCCCCACAGTGCAAACAGCCTACACACTGCCCCTATTGGTCCTTCTTTGGTATGTCAATCAGTTAGTATTAAAATATGATAATTTATGGCAGAAATCACCCATGATCATAACAGGGGTTAAACAGCATATCAGAGGAAGATTTAGTAGAAAAATGAACACTTCTCAGAAGCACAGGTGTTGTTTGATACATGTTCAGATCAGGAGACACCACACCCTCACCAGACAATGTATCAAATTCATCAGACCAGACTAGTTAAAAGCTCATGTTATTTCCAAACACTAATTAAACACCTGTTGTTTACGCCGTTTGAGAACACAGGTCATTTAGAGGTGAGAATCTTTGCACGTAGACATTATTTGTTAATTCAATATCTAATAAACCGTTGCTTATAATATTCTGCAGTAAAGAGTCTTTTATTTCTAGATTTTGTAGTATTTTTTTAAGCATTTTTTATACTTTTTTCAAAAAAAATAATTTTTTGAACTCGAACCGAACACGCCAAAAAGTTCGAAGTTTACGAACTTGCGAACGGCCAAAGTTCGAAACGAACTCCGAACTGATCGAACCGAACAGCTCATCCCTAATCATATAACACCTCATGATTTACACACGGCATATCATATAACACCTCATGATTTACACACGGCATATCATATAACACCTCATGATTTACACACACTATATCATATAACACCTCATGATTGACACACACAGCATATCATATAACTCCTCATGATTTACACACAGCATATCATATAACTCATGATTTACACACACAGCATATCATATAACTCCTCATGATTTACACACAGCATATCATATAACACCTCATGATTTACACACACTATATCATATAACACCTCATGATTTACACACACTATATCATATAACTCCTCATGATTTACACACACTATATCATATAACACCTCATGATTTACACACGGCATATCATATAACTCATCATGATTTACACACGGCATATCATATAACTCCTCATGATTTACACACGGCATATCATATAACTCCTCATGATTTACTCATGGCATATCATATAACTCATCATGATTTACACACGGCATATCATATAACTCATCATGATTTACACACAGCATATCATATAACTCATCATGATTTACACACGGCATATCATATAACTCCTCATGATTTACACACGGCATATCATATAACTCCTCATGATTTACTCATGGCATATCATATAACTCATCATGATTTACACACGGCATATCATATAACTCATCATGATTTACACACGGCATATCATATAACTCCTCATGATTTACACACGGCATATCATATAACTCCTCATGATTTACTCATGGCATATCATATAACTCATCATGATTTACACACGGCATATCATATAACTCATCATGATTTACACACGGCATATCATGTAACTCCTCATGATTTACACACGGCATATCATATAACTCCTCATGATTTACACACGGCATATCATATAACACCTCATGATTTACACACACAGCATATCATATAACTCCTCATGATTTACACACACAGCATATCATATAACTCCTCATGATTTACACACACCGCATATCATATAACTCCTTATCATTAACCCTTCCTTCTCTGTACAGATTTCGGAATCTTCCGTCGGATTTTCCAGGTTATCTATACAGATTGCACACAGCAATGCAGCCGCCCGATGTATATGGTAAGAGATGGATTTCACTCCATGGCACTGGCTGCTCTGTATGTATATCCCTTAATGTGTTTTATTGTCGTTTTACTGCATTTTGTGGAAAATTAATCTCAATATATGTTACAAAGGGTCAACGGAGCGCCAGCAAACTGGATGTACAATTAGTCACCATACATGTCCAATTGATCTTTCCAAATAGACTGTCTTCTAGATCGTTCCAAATGGACCACTTTTCCAATATAATTTCTGCAGAAGAGAAAGAATATACTAGTGCAATATGTAATTCCACCATAAGAGAGAGGTTAATCAGTCGTGGTCCTACTCACATGGTGTTGAGCCTAACCTCGGCTCTAGGGTGAATAGTGATTTTGGGTCTTCAAAAGATGTTCAGGTGCCCATATACCCGCAATAGAATTTTTCAAGCACTTTCCCCTGCAGTGGATCAGAAAAATACCAACGCACTTTTTGGTGCAATATCGTTATATGATAATAATGGAGTAGGTATTCAAAATGGTTGCACTCACATATTGATGAGCCGCATTGGCTCCAAGATGGCACATGGGAATATCAAGGTAATTCCAAAACCTTCTTTAAAATCACATTCCAGGAAGCAGCAATAGTTTTAAAATAAAATAAATTTATTTATTACATAAAATTATATTTACCAGTACGCGTTTCACTCCTTAGAGCTTCTTCAGCTGGTATCAACATGTTTTGTGTATGCTGCTTCCTTATAAACTGTTCAAGTAACCCATTACATCTTTAACTTAAATTAAAACACTTGAGTTCAATTAAAATCAAATTAAAATAAATTAAAAACATTTGGAATTAATTAAAATCGCATATGGCTTATGACATATGCATCCCGGCGTTGTCCTCCAGTATGAACCGCATATCCACACCTCTATATGATCAGTAATCACATGAAAAAGCCTGAGGTCTTACTTGATGTGATCGCGCATGCGCACAATGGGACGCATGCGCACAGACGGTCAAAGCCGTCTCACGTCCAGCACCTAATCTTACGCGCTGTCCCACCAAAAATATGGCGGACAGCACAGTGCCATATCTCGGGACAAAAATCCACCCTGGACATGGATAGCTAAGTACACAATGGAACCAGGTGTATATTGTAGCAAATTGCTATATAGAGGACTCAATTATCAAGCTCTACTAGATTAAAACAAACGATCGTAAATAAATACGATCGCGCATGCGCTTAATAGGATACATGCGTACAGCCGATAGGATGACCAATCGTCACAGGGGTCCAGAAGTACATTGTCCCACCAGAAACATGGCGGACAGTTTTACATTGAACCTCATAATCGGTGGACACTAGTAGGAAACATCGTGGATGAACATATATAGTAAACACAATGCGTTATACAATAAACTCGATATGACAGAATGTCACAATAATACATTTTAAGGGTCAATTCACCTCTACACATGTAACCCTGGATGATTTATCCCTCTATAGATCACTCGCAATATTATTAGTGATATTAACTATATGGTTGGCATCTATAAAAGTGCTAGTGCTGTGTCAATATACATTGTGTTAATAATAATAAATAGTGACATCGAGTACAAGATGTATATTATTTAAAAGTACTACATCAATAGTGAATAACCTCTACATATAAAGAGGAACTTTCTATAGTGTATATTATTTTACAATTGTGAAATGATTAATCTTGTGTTCCTCAAAGTTGACTATATGGTTAACATCTATTAAAGTGCTAGTGCTAAACATTACTTTTATATTAATTAATTGTATATATTAAATTAACTAATTATAGTATATGTGCAAAATTACAAATTTTATGTGCAAATTTCTATGTGTTATTTTTATTATAAAGTGGCTAGTGATTGCCATATAAATTATACAAATTATACAACTAATGACATTGTGTTAACATTAATTGTATGTAAATTAATCACAATTGTGCTATAATATGCTATTCATTAATAAATAGTATTCACATATATATAATATATCGTCTATTATTAAGTGACTCGTGCAGATTTCAGTTAGTATATAATTCCAGTAGAAGTGGTAGAGGCCAAAACAGTAATTGAATTTAAGCAGGCATGGGATAGGCATAAGGCTATCCTAAACAAAAGATAAATCCAGGTAAAGTATCCATGTAATTGGGCAGACTAGATGGGCTGAAAGGTTCTTATCTGCCCACATTTTTCTATGTTTCTATAAGCCATATGCGATTTTAATTGATTCCAAATGTTTTTAATTTATTTTAATTTGATTTTAATTGAACTCAAGTGTTTTAATTTAAGTTAAAGATGTAATGGGTTACTTGAACAGTTTATAAGGAAGCAGCATACACAAAACATGTTGATACCAGCTGAAGAAGCTCTAAGGAGCGAAACGCGTACTGGTAAATATAATTTATTTTATTTTAAAACTATTGCTGCTTCCTGGAACGTGATTTTAAAGAAGGTTTTGGAATTACCTTGATATTCCCATGTGCCATCTTGGAGCCAATGCGGCTCATCAATATGTGAGTGCAACCATTTTGAATACCTACTCCATTATTATCATATAACGATATTGCACCAAAAAGTGCGTTGGTATTTTTCTGATCCACTGCAGGGGAAAGTGCTTGAAAAATTCTATTGCGGGTATATGGGCACCTGAACATCTTTTGAAGACCCAAAATCACTATTCACCCTAGAGCCGAGGTTAGGCTCAACACCATGTGAATAGGACCACGACTGATTGACCTCTCTCTTATGGTGGAATGACATATTGCACTAGTATATTCTTTCTCTTCTGCAGAAATTATATTGGAAAAGTGGTCCATTTGGAACGATCTAGAAGACAGTCTATTTGGAAAGATCAATTGGACATGTATGGTGACTAATTGTACATCCAGTTTGCTGGCGCTCCATTGACCCTTTGTAACACATGCAGGGTTATCCAAAGAGATTCGAATTGCTTGAGAAAGGTAACCGAACGCTGAAAATCAGCGTTCGGTTACCTTTCCTGGCCATTCGGCTATCCAGAGAGCAGGCAATTCTCCAAATCCTGGCGAATTGCCTGCACATACGGTGCCTGTTCGGTCCCTGTTCGAGGGCAGTGAAATCCCCATCAAAAAGCACTGCTTCGGCTATTCAGAGAACACAAACCAGCAGTGAAAGGTTCCCCTAATGCCCTGCCATTCGGTGGTTTAATTCGGCAAATTTATTCAGGAGAATCCCATAGGCTTCAATGTTAAAAATATTCCCGTTTTAATTCAATATCTAATAAACCGTTCATTATAAAATTCTGCAGCAAAAAGTCTCTTTATTTATAGATTTTTTAGGATACTTTAAGCATTTTTCTGAATTTTTTAAAAAAAATTAAAAGTCCGATTTTTTTTTTTTTTTTTTTTCAGTTTGCTTATTTTTTTTGTAACAGCCCTCTTTATTATCATTCCCTGGACCTCCTGTGAAAATTTCAGACATTTTCGCTCAGTAGTTTCTTTGCAAACAGCGTTTCTTTTTCCCAGATTCATACAAATGGTTTTTCTAATTTATTCACTGCCTCCTCTACGTCACAGCTGCTTCGGCTCTGTGTGATTCGGCTCCTTTTCGGCTCCTGTTCGGCTCCTCTTCGAAGGTTAATCCAGATGTTTTTGCTTGTTTTCAGCGTGCATTCGGTTAGTTTTCGGTGAGTTTACGGCAGCTTTTCCCTGCAATTCGGGGACCCTGTGCTGTTTGCTGAATACACCGCAGGGTCACCGAAATGCAATCGGCAAAAGGAACCGAATTGAAGAGAACGAAAAGTCACCGAACGTGCGGTGACTTTTCGAATCTCTTTGGATAACCCTGATGATTTTGGGTTTTTAGGAGAACCCCCACATTCAATGTGTAGCGTGGACATTTAGTCACTTTTCTGGAGGCGCTTTACTGTTTTTCTTTTTAATCTCAATATATATTTATCATGTTTTGTACCTCTGGATACGTTATATTTTTCACGCCTTTGTTCGTGCATTGTAATGTTTTATAAGCAGAATAACCCAGAGCCAAGGTGACAGATCCCACACTAAGGTTTATATATACAATATTAGGAGGTCAATGTTGCAGATTTTCTTGTTTTCTGATATATATATATATATAAAAATGTCAAGCGTTTAAAATAAAGATGGCTGCACTGTAGACCCTTGGTGGCCAGGGACTGGAATATGTCTAGGTGTGTCACCGCCCTTCTCCTCATATTTTTCTTTCCAGGACAGAATGGTTCTCCTTGTCTTGGGAAACATCGTGAACTGGTCCTTGTGAGTATCCATATAGCTCCAAAAATCATGAACCCTTAACAACACGAGGGTCTTACCTAATCACAACATGCTCCTCCACTGACCGATCCGCCGGCCATCAATGTAACTTAAACCATGGTCCGTCTGTAGGTAGGGATGAGTACGATCTGGAACCCAAACTCTTCCAGAACCAGTGTCCACACCGTGATTGCTTTTCCCATTCCTTCCAGTTGTTGAGAGGCTGCAGGAGGTGGGCAGGTGCATATCACTCATCAAACATATCTAGATAATTTGGGCTGCCCTCAAGTTACCCTTTGCCCCATAAAGGATTTGCCAATGCGTTCAGAATTCCTAAGACAAGAGGAAACATATTCCATTAGTACAGGTTTTTGGCCCTTCTTACACTCGACTGGTCTTATCAACATTTATCTGGTCCTACCCACATTACACTGACCCAACCCACATTCCACTGGTTCCTCCCACCTGCCTCCTGTCCTACCCAAATTCAGGTCTCATTCACCTCTCCTTTGACCCTCCCACATCTCAGATTTTTTTTCACATCCCTCTGGTCCTACCCACATCCTACTGGACCCACCAATATCTCATCTGGTCCCATCCACAACTCAAGTTCTCCAATCACCACCCACTGGTCTTATCCACATCTTTCTGGTCTTAATTCTACAAACTGGTCCCTGCCAAGTTCCACTTTTTCCATCCACATCTTAACTATACCTCTCAGGTCATACCCACTTTCAGATGGTCCCACCTGTATTGGACTGGTCTCACTCACATCCCCCTGATTCTACCCACAAGCCACTGGTCTCAGCTATATTCGACTAGTCCTACCCACATTTCACTGATCTTACCCACCTCCCAGTGAGTTTACCCATATTTTACTCGCACCCCACTGGCCCCATTTACATCCGACTGGTTCTATCCACATCTCAATGGTCCCACCTTTATATGCCTAATCTAACGCAAATCCCACATTTCACTGGTTCCACCTGAAATCGACTGGTCCTCCCTACATCTCACTGATCTTACCCACATCCTACTAGTCCTAGCAATATCTCATATATCTCATTGGTCATCTCTACAATTGATTGGACACCTACATCTCAATGGTCTGTCTCACATCCTATGAGTCCTACCCACATCTCACTGGTCATATCGACATTTGACTGGTCCTACTTACATCTCACTAGTCTTACCACATCCCACGGGTCTTTTCCTCATCTCACTGGTTCCAGTTACAATGGACTGGTCTATCCTACATTTCACTGGTCTTGCTCACATTCTACTGGTCCTATCCACATCTCACTGGTCATATCTACATTCTACTGGTCCTATCCACATCTCACTGGTCCTATCCACATCTCACTGGTCCTATCCACATCTCACTGGTCCTATCCACATCTCACTGGTCCTATCCACATCTCACTGGTCCTATCCACATCTCACTGGTCCTATCCACATCTCACTGGTTCTATCTATAGTCGACTAGTCCAAACTACTTCCCACTGGTCTTATCCACATCTCACTGGTTCCACCTACAATCAACTGGTCTTACCTACATTTCACTGGTTTTACTCACATTCTCCTGGTCCTACCCACATCCCACTACTCTTACTCATATCTCACTGGTTCCACCTACAATTGACTGGTCCAACCTACCCATCGACCTGCACTGCAACGCTGGCAAACACCATTTCTCAGTAAATAACCCCTATCGTTCTATGGTATTTGATATTACTGTGTATTCTTCAAGCCGTACATCCCTCACTGCTCCGTCCATTTTTCCCAGAGCTATATTTGGATTGGTCTATAGTCCTCGAGATTTTGCCTCCTACTTGCTGGGTATCTTCATCTGCAACCTGCTGCTCTACCTGACATTCTACATCATAATGAAGGTAAAGTCACGATTATATGGCGTGTGATTGGTGTAAGTGCAGCTTGGCTCGACACCACGACACCCATATGTTTTGTACAAAAACTGACTTTTTTATAACTTAATTTTTATTGTAAAGTTTTACAAATTTCATGAAATAAAGAAAACTATAAGAAAAAAGCAAAATGGACAACACGTTAACCGTGAAAAAACATAATGCGCAACATGCAAACCGTGAAATAATGCGCAACACGTTAACCGTGAAAAAACATAACGCGCAACATGCAAACCGTGAAATAATGCGCAACACGTTAACCGTGAAAAAACATAATGCGCAACATGCAAACCGTGAAATAATGCGCAACACGTTAACCGTGAAAAAACATAATGTGCAACATGCAAACCGTGAAATAATGCGCAACACGTTAACCGTGAAAAAACATAATGCGCAACATGCAAACCGTGAAATAATGCGCAACATGCAAACCGTGAAATAATGCGCAACATGCAAACTGTGAAATAATGCGCAACACGTTAACCGTGAAAAAACATAATGCGCAACATGCAAACCATGAAATAATACGCAACATGCAAACCGTGAAATACACAACATGCAAACATGAAATAATACACAACATGCAAACCGTGAAATAATACACAACATGCAAACCGTGAAATAATGCGCAACACGTTAACCGTGAAAAAACATAATGCGCGACATGCAAACCATGAAATACACAACATGCAAACCATGAAATAATACACAACATGCAAACCGTGAAATAATACACAACATGCAAACCGTGAAATAATACACAACATGCAAAGCGTGAAATAATACACAACATGCAAAGCGTGAAATAATACACAACATGCAAACCGTGAAATAATACACAACATGCAAACCGTGAAATAATACACAACATGCAAACCATGAAATAATACACAACATGCAAACCATGAAATAATACGCAACATGCAAACCGTGAAATAATACACAACATGCAAACCGTGAAATAACATATTGCGCAACATGCAAACCATGAAATAATACACAACATGCAAACCGTGAAATAATACACAACATGCAAACCGTGAAATAATACACAACATGCAAACCGTGAAATAATGCGCAACACGTTAACCGTGAAAAAACATAATGCGCAACATGCAAACCGTGAAATAATGCGCAACACGTTAACCGTGAAAAAACATAATGTGCAACATGCAAACCGTGAAATAATGCGCAACACGTTAACCGTGAAAAAACATAATGCGCAACATGCAAACCGTGAAATAATGCGCAACATGCAAACCGTGAAATAATGCGCAACATGCAAACTGTGAAATAATGCGCAACACGTTAACCGTGAAAAAACATAATGCGCAACATGCAAACCATGAAATAATACGCAACATGCAAACCGTGAAATACACAACATGCAAACATGAAATAATACACAACATGCAAACAGTGAAATAATACACAACATGCAAACCGTGAAATAATGCGCAACACGTTAACCGTGAAAAAACATAATGCGCAACATGCAAACCATGAAATACACAACATGCAAACCATGAAATAATACACAACATGCAAACCGTGAAATAATACACAACATGCAAACCGTGAAATAATACACAACATGCAAACCGTGAAATAATACACAACATGCAAAGCGTGAAATAATACACAACATGCAAAGCGTGAAATAATACACAACATGCAAACCGTGAAATAATACACAACATGCAAACCATGAAATAATACACAACATGCAAACCATGAAATAATACGCAACAATGCAAACCGTGAAATAATACACAACATGCAAACCGTGAAATAACATATTGCGCAACATGCAAACCATGAAATAATACACAACATGCAAACCGTGAAATAATACACAACATGCAAACCGTGAAATAAACAACATGCAAACCGTGAAATAACATATTGCGCAACATGCAAACCGTGAAATAATACACAACATGCAAACCGTGAAATAATACACAACATGCAAACCGTGAAATAATACACAACATGCAAAGCGTGAAATAATACACAACATGCAAACCGTGAAATAATACACAACATGCAAACCGTGAAATAATACACAACATGCAAACCATGAAATAATACACAACATGCAAACCATGAAATAATACGCAACAATGCAAACCGTGAAATAATACACAACATGCAAACCGTGAAATAACATATTGCGCAACATGCAAACCATGAAATAATACACAACATGCAAACCGTGAAATAATACACAACATGCAAACCGTGAAATAAACAACATGCAAACCGTGAAATAACATATTGCGCAACATGCAAACCGTGAAATAATAAACATGCAAACTGTGAAATAATACACAACATGCAAACCGTGAAATAATACACAACATGCAAAACGTGAAATAATGCGCAATATGCAAACCGTGAAATAATACACAACAATCACACCGTGGCATCTGGTGTAGTAATGTACATGTGATCAGGAAGTGTTGATAGATCGTTTTTGCACTTCATGATGTTATCATTTTTCTATATGTACTTTATTGTGTATTATTTAATGTGTGACCGTGCGATGCACTAACGCAGTGAATGTGCTTGCCATGTGCAGCTCCGCAGCTCTGAGAAGATCCAGCCGCTGCCGCTGTTCTGTATATTCTCTACAGCCTTCATGTGGGCTGCTGCGCTCTACTTCTTCTTCCAGACCCTCAGCAGCTGGGAGGTAAGCGTTCGTCCTGAAATGGTGCACTGAGATTTGGGTGGCCATTAAGGAAGGTCCTGTCGAGGGTGACCTTTAGCATTGTGTCTTCCATTTGCTCCGCCTGAGAGTTTGGCTTTATGGGGTTGGGAAAGGATGACTCTACTAACACTCCACTGGGGGAAGCAGATAATAGAGCTCAAGAAAATGTCACATTTTTGCTGTGCCCCCTGGTGGTGAGAGCAGAGCTCATCAGCTTGGTGGATTTTTGGGCTAAGTCTGCAGACCATCTCACATGGGCTGATAGTCTGCGGTCACCTGACCTGCTCAGCCCTATATATAGGGCCAGCAGTGCACTTGCTCCTTGGGTCAGGATAGGTCTTCACCTATTGAGAACCTGCACCTAGGATTGATATTCTGTTACCTATATCTGATATTGTGTATGACCTGGCTTTGCTTCCTGTTTATTCACCTGTCTGTACCCTGTACAGTGCTTTTGGGTATATCGTGTATGACCTGGCTTGGCTTCCTGGATTATTCTCTGGTCTCTTCCCTGAGTCTGTATTTCTGCAATTCCCTGTGTATGATTTGGTTCTGTTTCAGGTTTCTATTTGTCTGTCCCCTGTAACTGTATTTCTGCAACTACCCGTGTGTGACTTTGGCTTCGCTCTAGATATTCTCCTGTCTGTCCCCTGGAATCTGTATTTGTGTATACATGTCTGGTTTATGTTGTACATACACAGTAGTTAAGTATGGTAGTTGTAGAGGCCAACTACAAAGGACCTCAGTTCAGTGCTTAGGGATTCTGGTTGGTTGCTGTGCATTTATTCTGTACCTTGTCATGTCATGTCAGTTCTTGTGTTTACCCTCAGCCCTGTAACCTGCTTTAGTTCAGAAATCATACCCAGTACAGGGCTCCCCCTTGTGTCTGTCTTCTGCACTATGTGTGCTGGATATGGCATAATGCAACAAACCGCAAACCTGCCTCAAGGGCTTAAATATGAACCTTATAACCCGGGCCTTCACGGGCATCTGCCATAGGCCCACGCAACAGAAAAAGTTTGCAATGCCACCCAATTGTCTCTTTAGTTCCACCACTGACGGTGGTGGACACATCTACAAGCGAATGGTCTTTATCAAGAGTAATCAACGTCCTCGTTCCACTGTCTATGATGGGAAATTAGACTCTTTTGAGCGCAGAACCATTCTTTGCTACAGAGTTTCTTTAATTTGGATATGAGTCATTTTGGGTCTTAGGTTGGTGGTCGAGACCAAGTAAAATGTGGTGAGGAGTAGACTTACCAATCCTGCTCGGCTCGGATGCAAAGACGATCGGCCGGCAAAACTGAGTCCAAAATAGATGAGAAAAACGCATTTAAACCTTGTTAGGTTTTTTTGAGGGCAAAATTTTGTAGTAGCCAAAAATCCAACAAACCAACAGCAGCGGGAACGAGACGGCACTTTGTACTTGGAATTGTAAATTTTTTTGACGCAAGTTATGTTCAAATTAGGGATGCACCGATACCTAGTCAATCCAGCTCTTGTACTTTCCAGGAAACCCCAGCCCAATCGCGAGAGAAGAATCGGGACTGCATCCTGCTGAAATTCTTTGACGATCACGATATTTGGCACTTCCTCTCGGCCACGGCCATGTTCTTCTCGTTCCTGGTGAGTGGGGTTTTATTACCCAATCTACAAGAAATCGAGGATAGCGTCCTCCCTGGTCAGATCTGCTAATAAACCTCTGACACGTTCCCCCTCGCCCGCACTTAGAGCAGGGCTGTCAAACTCCGGTCCCCCGGATGTTTCTGAACTAGAACTCTCATGATTACCCGGCCACCTGTTGCAATGAAGGAATTCTGGGATTTTTAGGCATGAACATCTAGAGGATAGTGAGTTTGATTGACCTGACATAGAGGGTTACAGTTCTGTTTGCTTGGTCCTTGGCGATTTACCTTTCGGTCCTGGAGGGGGTTAAACGCATCCATTTACAGAGTTTGACCATACTCAACTCTTGTGTGGCCACAACATTATTATGAGCACTAGAAGGGGAACCAAGATATTTTTTTTGAGGGGGGGGGGGGGGGAGAAACACACCTCTTGAAGGCCATGAACAAGACGCTTTGCAGATTAAATTATGTTAATGTTGTCTACACTGTATCATTGTGGTTTTTTGCCAGGCGTAGTTTATCAACCACCCTGCTTATTGCCCAGTTTTACAGATCAGGATTTACGACTTTGTCGAGGTTCCTGTGTCAGAATAGGGATAGGGCCGCCCTTAGAAAGGGGGTGGTGTGGACCCTGCATTATGGATAGCTCACAATCCAAGGGGATTGGTTGAGATTGGATAACCCGGGGGTGGGGGGGTTTAATCCCTGTCAGTTGGCTTCACGACTTGCTTGTGCAAGGTCAAGTATATCTCCCTCGATCTACCAGGTGGACGACCAAAGGACCACCAAGGTAGAAAGCAGGATGGGAGACCCTACAACAACCGTGAGGATGGGTTGAACCCTGCAAGGGCACAGGGTATTCTTGGTTACCTAATTCTCTTTTTTTTGTCTTGTTTTTTGCCAATTATGGCCAGAGGGACTTCCTGTATCCCCTACCATGAGCTTCAGTGACCTCCTATATGAGGAAGACGTGTGGTTTCTGCCAGGGATTCTGAAAACCGTGTTACGGGGTACCATAGGGAGATTAGGCTTGAGGCTGTGATTGTCTGTGCTGTACTTAAGGTGTATGAGTCTGAGGACATCTGCTATAAGGGGAACCTGATTTCCAAAATGATAATATACTACAAGATGGGAGGTGGGTAGTGGGGGTGCACCTAAAACCGGGTCTGTACACACCATACTGTGGCCTGCTCTCATGAAATCTGGTTTTATGTTTCAGGTACTTCTCACGCTCGACGATGACCTGGATACCGTGCGCAGAGATAGAATCCCTGTGTTTTAAGCTGAAACCTCTGAGGAACCTCTTTTTTTCCAGTTCCGCGCACCCGTGGTGCCCAAGGAAGTGTTTGTGCCAGCTGGGAGCTGCTAAAGGAAGACGTCTTCCTGTGGATCCAGAAAAGATGACGAGGGTGGGGACAGGATGTCCCGTGGCAGGAGATGAGTCTTCTCTTTAAAACCCAGCTGACTCTCACAGAACAAATAGCATGTGCTGCCTACAAGAAAAACCACACCTTCACCACCAGTTATAAACATGTGCTCAGTGCGCCCAAAACACCCAGACGACACAAAGAGATACATTTGTTTCAGCTCTCGATCCTTTGAAAGTTTCCCAACTTGGCCGCCCCACGTTGACTTTTATTGTGGGGGAAAAAAAGTGAACTTTTTGGGAAGCACAGAGTTCCCCCCCCCCCCCCCCGTTATTTAACATTCGTTCTGTGATTTGTGTTTTAATTCCGTGTCATTCCAGGAGCAAAAAGTTGAAAAACGTCACAACGTAAACGTGATTTAAATTATTTCCCCTCCCCCGCTTTTACAGGCATTTCACGTGAATTTTATATAAATTATTTTAAAGAAACAAAGTTAATATAAAATTAAATATATATATTTATGTACTGGATGTAAAAAAAAAAGGAAAAACAAATGCACGAGGTTCTACAGGAAAACTGAGGCTCTGAGTGCCCTGGTCCAATGGATGGAGAAGACTCACTCAGCGTCCATCCTGAGGTTCACAACATGTGGATATTCCAGCTGGCGTCCATGGTTTTATATGTTCGTTTAATGTGCCAGCAATTGGGGCATTAACTTCCCTGCTCTGCATGACGGCAAGAGAAACGCTGGCGAGCTGACGGAGCTGTGATTTCAGTGCCTGGAGCCTCTTTCTGGCCGTTTAACGAGGCTTCACCAGTTACGAAGAACTTGCTCCTCAAACCTGGCGAAATGAAAACTGTATTAATACAAACAATGTAAAAATGGAAGGGTTTCTTTGCCATATTTAGGTTTTTATTCACCACTCTCGGCTTCGTGAAGGGGCCAGTTACTTTTATCCTGAACCTGATGTTTTTTTTTACGATAAAAGAGTCAGAAGCCGAAACACATGGTGGAAGGTCGAGACACTATAGGCTCTGCTGTCCTGAGCTCCGGGGACCGTCGTTTATAGGACGTAAAATCCGGTTATCACCTGAATGTCCGTCAATTGAGAAATCTAAGCCCACTGCCAATGTCCTGCATTTGCTGCCAGGTTAATGTGTGTAGGTACTGCCAATGTAAGGGCTTCTTCTAGAATGCTGCTGAGTTCCTTCACTCTGGACTACAGCGGTGTCATCCCAGAGGGACTCATTACACATACTTTCTCTTCTCGTTAAACTTTGCCATTATCTGAAGAACAAATACTGCCCGGTGGGGTGATCAGGCTCCTTATGATGTCTTTCTAATAGCTGCATATGGATCAGGCCGGATACAAGAACAACAAAGCTATGATTACGAAAGTGCTTTTCCATCAACGGTTTCTGGAGAGCTGCAAATCACGTCTGGGCATTGAGTGATGTCATTGGAGGACTGTAATGGATGACTGGGCATTAAATTATGTCATTGAAGGGTTGTAATGGATGTCTGGGCATTGACCGATATCATTGGAGAGCTGTACTGGATGTCAGGGTGTTGAGTTATGTCATTGGAGGGCTGCATTGGGTGTCTGGGCATTAAGTGATGCAATTGGAGAGTTGTGATGGATGTCTGGGAGTTGAGTGATGTCATTGGAGGGCTGCATTGGATATCTTTACATTGAGTGATGTCATTTAAGGGCAGCTTTGGATGTCGGCATTGAGTGATGTCATTGGATGGTTGTAATGGATGTCTAGGCATTGAGTGATGTTATTGGAGGGTTGTGATGGAGGTCTAGACATTGATTGATGTTATTGGAGGGTTATGATGGATGTCTAGGCATTGAATGATGTTATTGGAGAGTTATGATGGATGTCTGGGCATTGAGTGATGTTATTGGAGGGCTGCATTGGATGTCTAGCTGTTGAATGATGTAATTTGAGGGCTGCATTGGATGTCTGGGCATTGACTGTCATTGGAGGGTTGTGATGGATGTCTAGGCATTGAGTGATGCTATTGGAGGGTTGTGATGGATGTCTGGCTGTTGACTGATGTCATTGGAGGGTTGTGATGGATGTCTGGGCATTGACTGATGTCATTGGAGGGTTGTGATGGATGTCTGGGCATTGACTGATATCATTGGAGGGTTGTGATGGATGTCTAGGCATCGAGTGATGCTATTGGAGGGCTGCATTGGATGTCTGGCTGTTGACTGAGGTCATTGGAGGGTTGTGATGAGGTCATGGGCATTGACTGATGTCATTGGAGGGTTGTGATAGATGTCTAGGCATCGAGTGATGCTATTGGAGGGCTGCATTGGATGTCTGGCTGTTGACTGTCATTGGAGGGTTGTGATGGATGTCTGGGTATGGAGTGATGCCATTGGAGGGCTGCTATGGATGTCTGGGCTTTGAATGATGTCATTGGATGGCTGCATTGATTCTGGCCATTGAGTGATGTCATTGGAGTCCCGTAATTGATGTCTGCACATCGATTGATGTCTTTGAAGAGCTGCAAAGACTGTGAAAGCTCTCATGGATGTTTTGCCATTGAGTGGGGTTATTCAGGGACTGTAGTGGATATGTGCACAGTGCCCCTGTTATTGGATGGATGTGTGCATTATGTAGTGATGTCACTGGTGGGTTATGATTCTGATTATGTGTGTGCTATAATGATTACAGTCAAGGACTGTAATACGTGTCCTGCAGTGATGTCATTGGTGGGCTGAGATGTACGTGCCATAATGAGGTCATCGGAGGACTGTTACTGGAGTTCAAACTGTATTGATGTAATTGTAAACCTCTGATAACCGTGTACATACTGTAACAGTCGGAGGACTTAAAGTATGTTTAGAGAAAGTCTGGAACCAAAGTACGGTTAATGCAGTGATGTCAGAGGACTGTGATACATATCAGAATGCTGTAATGATGTCATTGGAGGATTGTAATAGACGCATGTTTAGTGAAGGGCTGTTTGATGTATGGGTTCTGTAGTGACTAGAAATGTTGCCTGTGTCCCTAGTAACAAGAAATGGAAAGCTTGAGTATCCCTTATCCGAAACCCTGAAACACAAAATATTCCAAAATTCTTTTGACCACCGACATGGCATGAAAAGTGATTAATGATATAAAATGCCATTCAGGCTGTGTGAAGAACGCATGTATGAAACATGACCTGGTTCCCCGAAATATCTCATCATCATATGCAAATATCCCAAATCCAAGACTTCTGGCCTCCAGCATTTCAGATAAGGAGGTCCTCCCTCTGTATAATGACCACCTCAGTCCTGCCAGCAGTTTAGCCTTGTTTACAGAACACGTTGAAGCCGAGCGGCGTCTCCTTCCGTTTTCACCCAAAGCCGTCCTGTTTGTATTGTTTCTCAATGTCTCGTTGGGTTATATTGTGTGTTCCTCAGCTCTGTACAGGCAACGTCTGTCCAAATGAGCGTTCGCCCCTTTAATGGTGTTCTTCCCAACGGTGCCAGAGCCCACGCGTGGAGTGACTCCTGCCACATGCAATCCCGGGGCTGGTGCAGTACTTTGCCGCGCATGGGTGACCGCAGCAAGAGGAAAGTCCTTCCTGCTCCTCACCGGCCCATCGCTCATTATTCCCGTCTGCATTATTCGATATTGTTAAAGTCCTGTCCATTTTATTGATATTCTGCTGGCTGCACGTGTATATATCAATGTTTTAACCCTTTCACACCATGAAGACAGTATCAGGTGAACATCAAGCAGGAAGAGGACACGTACAAAGCAGCTCCCACGACAAGAAGATCACAAAGAAACCCAGGGAAGATTTTTTTTAGATCAGAATGATTTATCAAGATAAATTTTCCTTTAACCCTTTTGATAAAATCTGTTTTTACAGAACGTTATGTACATTATGTGCTCGATAGCGAGGTCATGCCTACACGTAGGAGAACCTGAGATCTTCCAGTGTCACGCAAGACTCTTTTCCGATGCTGCAGTGCGCATTTATACAAACGTAACGTTTACGGAGTGATGGCCGCGAGGTAACACGTTTTGCCGCTGCCCGTGTTCTCAGGTAACGTCGCGGGAATGCATCTCAGAACCTGGACGAATTCCGTTACATTTCAGATTTTCCAGGAGCGTCATTGCCACAAAGTCACTTTCGCGTCTCTGGAGGGAAATCCAAAAGGAGACGGCCAAAAAAAAGGTCTGTCATGTAATGCTTTGGTACAAATGAATAAAATTTGTAATTGGTTAAAGCACAAGGTTTTCTTGCTTTTTTTTTCCTATGGACACAGAGATGGAACATGAATGATCGGGAAATAATTTGTATCTTATGAAACATTATTATGGTTATTAAAAGGGACGCTCTACTGACCCATATACACTGCTCAAAAAAATAAAAGGGGACACAAACATAAGACCTAGATCTGAATGAATGAAATCTTATTAAATCCTGTGCTCATTGCATCGCTGAATGTGCTGACAACAAAATCACACAAACATTATCATGGAAATCAAATTGATTAACCCATGGAGGTCTGGATTTGGAGTTACACTCAAAATTAAAGTGGAAAACAACACTACAGGCTGATCCAACTTTGATGTAATGTCCTTCAAACAAGTCAAAATGAGGCTCAGTAGTGCGTGTGGCCTCCACATGCCTGTATGACCTCCCTACAACACCTGGGCATGCTCCTGATGAGGTGGCGGATGGTCTCCTCCCACACCTGGACTAAAGCATCCCCCAACTCCTGGACAGTCTGTGATGCATCGTAGCATTGGTGGATGGAGCGAGACATGATGTCCCAGATGTGCTCAATTGGATTCAGGTATGGGGAACGGGCGGGCCAGTCCATAGCATCAACGCCTTTGTCTTGCAGGAACTGCTGACACACTCCAGCCGCATGAGGTCTAGCATTGTCTTGCATTAGGAGGAACCCAGGGCCAACCGCACCAGCATATGGTCTCACAAGGGGTCTGAGGATCTCATCTCGGTACCTAATGGCAGTCAGGCTACCTCTGGCGAGCACATGGAGGGCTGTGTGACCCCTAAAGAAATGCCACCCCACACCATTACTGACCCACTGCCAAACCGGTCATGCTGGAGGATGTTGCAGGCCGCAGAACGTTCTCCATGACTTCTCCAGACCGTCCCGTCTGTCACGTGCTCCGTGTGAACCTGCTTTCATCTGTGAAGAACACAGGGCGCCAGTGGCGAAGCTGCCAATCTTGGTGTTCTCTGGCAAATGCCAAACGTCCTGCATGGTGTTGGGCTGTAAGCACAACCCCCACCTGTGGACGTCGGGCCCTCACACCACCCTCATGGAGTCTGTTTCTGACCGCTTGAGCAGCCACATGCACATTTGTGGCCCGCTGGAGGTCATTTTGCAGGGCTCTGGCAGTGCTCCTCCTGTCCCTCCTTGCACAAAGGCGGAGGTAGCGGTCCTGCTGCTGGGTTGTTGTCCTCCTACGGCCTCCTCCACGTCTCCTGATGTACTCGCCTGTCTCCTGGTAACACCTCCATGCTCTGGACACTACGCTGACAGACACAGCAAACCTTCTTGCCACAGCTCGCAATGATGTGCCATCCTCCTGGGTGAGCTGCACTACCTGAGCCACTTATGTGGGTTGTAGACTCCGTCTCATGCTACCACTAGAGTGACAGCACCTCCAGCATTCAAAAGTGACCAAACCATCAGCCAGAAAGCATAGGAACTGAGAAGTGGTCTGTGGTCACCACATGCAGAACCTCTCCTTTATTGGGGATGTCTTGCTACCTGCCTATGCTTCCCACCGGTTGTCTATTCCATTTGCACAACAGCAGCATGTGGACTTAACGGTCAGTGTTGCTACCTAAGTGGACAGTTTGATGTCACAGACGTGTGATTGACTTGGAGTTACATTGTGTTGTTTAAGTGTTCTTTATTTTTTTGAGCAGTGTATATATATATATTTTTAAATTCTGTATTTTATTAAGGTTTTATATCAGATCGATACAAAACGCTGAAGAAAATAGAAGACAACTGCTAAATGCCAAAAAGTGAAAAAATAAACACTGGTGGGGAGAGCTAGCGGCCACCGGTAATTATTATTATCATCATCATCATTTATATAGCGCAGCGCTTTACAATAACCAAAGGGAACGAAATACATATAAAACGGACATAGGATGGAAACAGGAGCTTACAGTCCCACACCGCTCTGCCACTCAAGTAAGCGGCGGCCCGGAAGCCCAGATCTTCAGAAAGATAGGAGTATCATGGAGCTGAGCCGTGACCCATACAGTTTTAATGTGGTCAGGATGTGAGGAGTGCCCTCTCTCTTCCCCCCCCCCCCCCAAAAAAAATCTGGTGAAAACGCTGGGTAAAGTGGACGAGTTTCCTCTACCCAACGTCACCAGTAGCTGGGATTTCTGAATTTACTGGCTGTAGGTCACCAGATTGTGTGTGACAGCACTAGTAACCAGAGAGCAGGCCAACGTCACCCTCTGAGGCCAATCGTTGCAGTGAGCTTTCACCAAATAGGAAAGCATTGCATTACTGTATAGAAAGAAAAAAAATATTTTCCAAAAGTAAAAAACTCTTGTTCCTGAGCTTTTTGTTTTTATAAATCCCTTGGTATTGAAGGGGTTACGGTTGCCGTTACAAGAACTTCGGACGCCAAGCAGACCTATATACGGACTCTGGAAAAAACACCAAGATGCCCAGGGTGCTCGCTCACCTGCACGAACGTGCCATAGGCATGCTGCCGGAAGCCATGAGGACTGTCGCCAGGGCAATAAGAATTGTTCATAATGTGCTACGCCCAAGATGAAGCCACCAGGAGACCGGAAGGACAGCAGATAATCTGCAGACCACGCGTAATACCTGCACAGGGTCAGTACATCTGACAATCACACCTGCAGGGCAGATACATTAGAACAAAAAAAATCTCCCCATCTTGTTCATGCCCCGGGGAATGTTTTTGCGCATGCACCAATATTCCGGTAGCTGGAAATAAAAGCGGATGAAACCGAGAGGACGTTCATTTATTCTGCCACGTTTAGAGCATTTACTAAAAAGGTTTTATTCACAAACCTCCGGATTGGCCCCGAATTGAACTGAACGGCGAATTCCACCATGTCTGAGATTTCAGGACAATTCATCTATTTAAACAGGCTGTCAATTTGCCAAATACAAACAAATTGACATCGAAATACCGTGCAATGCTCCGCCCCTAACTGTCCCATAGAACACCATCGCGCCTTCTATTCACAGAACGCCAAATTGCACCGATATTCCAGCAAAAAACGCCCTGATCAGGGTTTCAGTTTGACAGGTTTAAAACACATTCAAATTCCAGAGGTTAACGCTAAAAAAAAAAAAAAAAAAAAGTTGCTTTATTTTTAAAAAAAGACCCTTTATTTATTTCTTCCCCCAAAAAAACTGATTTAAAAAAATTAGACTATTGTACTTTCTGGACATCCAAACAGACACATTTTTGTTGATTTAGCCTCCTGTTGGGAGAATAGATTATTTTTTTTTTTTTTTTTTAACAGTTCAGTGACTTCGCCAGTGCCAATTGAGCAGGTATCACAGTCAGGTAAGTCCTTCCGTGACTCCAGTTTCAGCCAAATACAGTGGTGACCATTCAATAGTGAATTTTCTGTATTTTTCAGCAAAATGGAAATCGCCAAAGTGCACTGAAACAAAACAGGTCTATTCAAAGATCGGTGAAACTCAGGAGAATTGACAATTCTGCCATTTATCTCACTTTCCAGATCAGCTATTTGACTACGAAATTACTAAAAGGGTCTATTCACAAACACCTGCAGGGCCCTGTGAGTCGGCATCGTGAGCCACGGCTCTTAAAAAAGGGGCAATAAATTACAGATTTAAAAAAATATGTATATAGAAAAAAGCCAAAACTCCACAAAATAGTTAAAAACTTTTATTAACAAAATAACTTCAAATTTTTACAAATAATTATTACAACCTGAAATGTTACATTAAATACAAAAAAAAATATTTTTGAATCGAAATGTTTTTTTTTTCAAAAGATCTAAAGCCCTGGTGTAGAATTTAATGAAAGGCTTTACGCCCGAATTTAACAACAGTCTGAGCTGCGACACTTTATCTGAAACCGAGGGAGAAAAATGGAGCGGCCTCAAAAAAAGCATATAAACAACTGTACAGTCTATGTACACGGACGGCCAGGATTACCCATTTGACCTTTACATACATGTTTACACTATGGACACAAAAAAACGGGCGAGATTGCACAGCGCAGAACCTCAACTCGGGTATTGTTGACCTGCACATTGGTGGCAGTAGTGGGATCCTGCTCAGACTAGACAAAAATGGTATGTGAAGAGCAGCAAATCCAGACCCTGGCTCTAAAGTCTTCATGCAGCAAGATACTTTACCTCTGGTGGCATCAATGGGGAATGGGATGTGAACATAAAGAGGGATGGCGCACTCAATAGTAGATGAAGGGAAGGAGTGGGCACTCAGACCGCTTAGATTTATGATGAGCAAGCAAGCAACGTTTTGACCCTTACAGAGCCTTTCTTAAACCTAGGCTTGAGAAAAGCTCTATAAAGAAAAAGGGCCAATGCGGTGCTTGCTTGCTCACAATAAATCTGAGAAGAGGTCCTGGAGTGCCTGTGTCCCCCCCCCCATTTGTGGTGGTGGAGGATCTTAACACCGTGGGGCATCCTCTGATGTCCTCACGGCAGGCCAGCCTAAACGCCGCATAGCAAACCTTGCTGCTTTCTGGTCTCAATTTCAGGCTGCCAATGATGGCAATGGGCCGCACGCCGAAGGAGGGCCGTTCAAGCTTTCCTGCCTGCAAGAGTCCTGGCATAAAGTGGTTAAGAAGGATCCTACAGCAGGTGGTTTACGGCACAGAGTTTACCTTTAAGTACATTTTAACTTGTTGCACAGCTGTGTAATAATCTCATATCGTTTTCGTGTTGGATGAAACTTCTATATCTGTGTTAAACCATGTTTAAACAAAAGCCACGAGTTGCCCAATCACTGGAGGCTCATTCCCCAGATCTGATGCCATAAATCCAATCGGGGAAAGGAAAAACCCAAAAGACACGAACAGAGTGCTGGACAGATGACCAAGCTTTTCACAAAATCAAAAAATGACTTGACTTAATATTATATGTATTATTTCCGACCATTATTCACCAGCTTCATGCGGTGCTCCAACTGAGCAAGCCCTTCTCCAGTGATCTGGACTATACATGGTTAGGAGGTTGCGGTGGTGCTGGAGGGTTCATTGCAACAGACCAAAAAGGTGTTCAACACAAGGACAGCCTGTACGTTGGCCTGATGTTCATACTGGAACACGATGGATGGCAAACTCATGAGGACTCAAACCTGCTGGAGCTTCCAAGGTTTAAAAAGGAGGTCAGGCATCCTACAGGCGTCTCCCGTACACACAAATTTCAAAGAGGGGAATCGAACATTCACAAACCCTACAATGGAATCAAGAGGTCCAACATGAACAGAGGTGGATGACTCCATGATGAGGCACCACTCTCCACCCTAGAGATGACTACGGGCTGAGCCGATGCTTGTGCACAATTAAGTCATTACAAAAAAGCAGCATGGTTGGTGGGCCACAACACTATCCTGGGCCTACATGCCATCTTGGAAATTAACGCGTGCCATTTTGTTGACTGTTTCCCAGTGGATGTCAAGGACTTTACACCTAAAGCCTAAGCTGATTCCTAACACACAGCACACGTCTGGGATGTATTTCCATGAGCACTTCTGTTTGCCGGGGGCAGTTGATTCAGTGTTGAATCATTTTGATCGATGGGGCAGAGCACTCTTGTTCCATGAAGTAACGCTAGGTCCTGGGACAGAACTGCTCAGCCCTGCCAAGTGGACGATACAAAGAAGTTATTTGTGTGAGCGACTACATACTTTTCTTGATGCCCAAGGCTGGCGCCACACGAGCGCACAAAAAGTTTGTCTGAATGCGCATTGAGAAGTCCGAATTTTGACAGATCTAGGGACCAGCACACAACAAAGTGCTGAAGAGACATGTCTAAAGGATGCGATTCTTCCTGTAGGCCTTTCTCCAGTCTTTGATTGGATTCCCTTGGATTTTATTCCATGGCAATAAAATCAAAGACCGGAGAACACACCGCTTAGGCTTCACAATCCAGTGAAACGATGTGTACGTTGCATCTTTCTAGTGTAACAAAAAAAAGGTGCAAAAAAACTAAAAAGGCTAAAGAACATGATACAAATGGAAAGCAAGGGATATAAACCAAAAATTGTGAAGAGGTGGGTGAATCTCTCCATCACAGCTGACGTTGAGCTCGTCGAGACAAGGGACAGGCTGCTCCACACATACCGAAAGTTAAATTTAATGCACATCAACCTAAAAACGTATCAGAAAGGAAAAAAATGCAACCGAAACTCTGTACATGCAACATTCAAAGTCTTCAAAATGCGATTCGTCCATTTCTGTGCCAAGAAAAGTGTAAATCTGGCTGAAACCAGCATTAAATCACCTTATAGCCACAATTACACATCAAAAAATTAAAACATATGGGAAGAGCAGACATTCTATTAAATATAAATAAGACCACAGGTATCTGCATCTGGATTAAAAAAAAAGATAAAAGAAACCAAATCGTATGACCAAATGTTCATCGGAGTTACAAACATAAAAATAAAAAAAAACAGTTTGTGCGGATGACCAAGTGCATGTGGAACCTGAAGGACCTGTTTTAAACAGTCGAACTGGAATCATGACCCAGAATATGGCTTATGTTGTGAGCTGGCCGGTTCGAGGACTGCTTTGAAGAGTCCGAGTTGGAGGTGTGAGATATGGGCAGTAGAGGGGACATAGCAGAACCGTCTGCGGGAAGGGCAGTGGCAATCTCTGGAAAGAGTGAGGTCAGGTTGAAGTTGGACAAGTGGGAAGGATTGGTCATGTGCATCGGAGTCATATCTGGCAGAAGGGGGAACGTAGTCTGGGAGAAGCCAACAGGCCTAGGTGGTGATAGTATGGACCCAAACCGGTTGTTGAGGCCAGTGCTGTTGGGTTTTTCAGTGCTCGGATTCGGGAACATTTGGTTGGAGAAGTAAGGTATAGTGATATCATTGGGTAAACTTGGATGAGCTGGAGAATAAGAAGGGTAAAACGATGGGATGGTGTTCTGGGGATCCACAGGGATTAAGGCAGGAGTTCGGGTGGCAGTGGTTTGTGTTACAGGAGGTATGAAGGATGGATTCGTATTAATTGGTGGGTTCATTGTGCCTTCTGGTATAAAGGGGAATCCAAAGTTTTGAGTCAGCGAATGTTGGTCAGGGGTGGGATTGTCCGTGGTCATTTGAGGGCTCTCCGGCATGAACCGGACAATTCCAGCCCTCTTGTCTGTCACAGGTTGCTGGCGCCCAAGAATCATACTACCGGGGCCAGCCAGAGGAAGATGGGGGAGAGATGGGTCAAACATGTTGCTGTGTCTTTGATTTGCAGAGCGATTCCTTTCAGACTGGCGGACTTTAGAGTCGGCCTCCTCTTGCAGATGATGTCTTGACCGCTGTGCAATCGGAAGGTTACCTTGTCTAACGATTTGCCTCTGGTCAACATTTCCATGGGACACTGGCTGGTGGGGTACAGCAGGATGAACAACACCATGCATGTTGATAGACACCTGAATATTTAAATGGTTCTTTGACCCTTGACTATCTGAGGGTCGCATCGAGTTGGACTTCTGCATGGAGGAGTGAGGGCTTGCATTTCGGCCCTGAACTTCTCCCGAAGACGTGGTGAAGGGAACACTTAGAGAATTGTTTCTTGAGGTCACTTGCCCCATAGCCAGATCGCAGCTCTCCCTATTTGACCGATCACCGTCTCTTCGGAGATGGACAGTTTCTCGCGTAGGAGGACAACCGTATTCAGTACCAGAAGTAGTATACTGTGGTCGCTGATGACCCGATGACATTGACCTCTGACTAACAGCAACCTGCTCGCCAAATGGGGTTAACAAGCCCTGCATGAAGCTCTGATGGCACGAGTTTTCATTGTCTCGTATCGGGAGCGAGTTTGTGATTGGAACATCTTGAACAGGCTGGTATGGAAGATGCTTCTGACGCTCCATGGATGAATTCGGAATCTGGCTCATTCTGTATGCCTGCGACTGAATGTTTCTTATGGGTGGGCCAGGAATAACTTCATTATGTCTTGTAGTCTGCACCTCAAAGACTCCGGATTGCTGCTGGGTTGAGCTAGCTTTAAAAGTTTGACAGTCGACTAGACGGCCATCAGCATTCACAGAGTGGTCGATGGGCATTCGACTCTGCAAATTGTGGACAGACAAACCTTTATTTCTAGAAATATCCAAGTATTTCCTCATCTCCAGCTGGTCAGATAACCTTGAGTTTTGGCCTGCGATTCCCATTCTTTGCTCGGAATTTGAGGTGCTCTTGCCTATCAGAGCTTCAGCAGAATAACTGGAAACCCGGTTTCTCTCCTGTCTGTGCGGAGCACAGGTCATATTTGTCGGCCTGGATACTATACTTGACTGTGAAACCATCTGCTGCTCCAAAACTCTTGATGTCATATGCCTTTGGACTGGGTTGTGCCCAGACAAATGATCAGACGAAACGGATCCTTGCGATCTGCCTACAACGTCCTGCTGATGCTGGTGAAGGATTTCTTGGTTCACGTGGCTTTGAGGGTGTGAGCCATGATGATTCCGGCTCACTGCATTGTTTTCACAGGTTTTGTCAACCTGGGTAGATCCAAAATGAGACGGCATCTGTTGCTGGATCTGCTGGTGGTGAGTGTGCTGCTGTCCACCCTTTTGACGACTCTGGTCAGAAAGGTGATGTTCCTGCTGTATTGACAACCGTCCTGCCTGGCTCCCTTGCAGGAGGCTACGTTTCTTCTGCATCTGCACATCATGCTGCATAAGCCTTTGCTGCTGCACGTTGTGAGGCTGAGAATGGACAGCGGTATCGGCGAGTGAGACATGGTGCTGTTGCTGATAGAGATGATGCTGCTCTCTCAAATGACTAGCCTGGTGCTGTTGCTGCTTTAGGTACTGGCTGTGCAAGAGGGACACCTGGTTTGGGGTGTGCTGTTGCATGGATTGGAGCTGCTGGGTCCCCATCTGACTCTGTTCTGAATTAACAGGCTGGGAGCTGCACCGCATTTCTGTTTGACGCATGTGTGTGTTGACAAAGTTACTGTTTGATGGGAAGAGGTTGGAAAGCCCATCTCCTTGTCCCTGGTTGTTTGAGGACATGGAGGATGAATTATTGGGGGGCACGTGGCCAGCCAACACGTCTTTCTGCTCAGTGAGATTTTCTTGGGGCTGCAACCGTTCATGCCTTAGCAGGGCTGGGCACTGTTTCTGTCTCTTAACGGCTGAAAGCAGGACGTCATCGTGGGCGCAGCGCTTGTTTGATGCTTTCCTGCTCTCGTCGGGTTTTAAAACCGAATCTGTGGACCGAGTCGCTTGCATGACCGTGGCCCTCATGGCATGCAGCTGCTCCTGGGAGAAGTCGGACATGCCCGAGGCTGCATGTGTCTGGTTTTTGTAGGTATGAGACGGAGTGGTGGGTGTACTGGAAGCGCTAGAGACCTGGGCAGTATTAACAAAGTTGACGTTTGGGTGGTGAACGCCGGACGGAGGCACTAAATTGTTTATGCTTAAACTGGTCACATTCTGAGACGCTGAAATCAGCAGAGAGGGATTCGTGGTGCCGACATCCCCCAGGAGGTTGGTTTTTTCAGACAGCATAGTTGCTCCACTGTGTACACCAGAATCAAGAGGATTAAAAGGAACGGGTGTTGAGTGAACATGAACGTCGCTTTCTTTTGTCAGTTGTGTCTTGTAATGGTCTCTGCAGTTTCCCGATGACATTTCAGAAGCATCTCTGGAGACATCAGGTCTAACCTCCGTCTGAGTTCTCGCCCTCACTTTGGAGAGGTGTTCCTGGTCAAAAATTACTCGTGCAGCCACAGCAACGATATCATTTTGCTCAGTAAATGCACATCCATTGAAAGCCGTCGCTGCCATGGTGCTACTTGCGATATCTTCCCGGCTGCTGGCATCTGGCAACATAGAGGCAACAGAAAAGTTACGGCTGCTCATGGAGCTGGTGGACAGGGGTGAATCTGTCTGTCTTCCCGTAATACAGGAGCTGCTAACAGCGATTTCTTGGACAGATATAAAAGGCTGTTGCATTGCAACAGGACCGGTTGACGTAATCAGAAGAAGAGGATCCGCCTTTCCGTGCTCAGACATATCGTCTTTAGTCTTCGTCTTTCTACAGAACAGTCTGGAGTCAAGAAGGTCTTTGGCTTCCATGCTTTGGGGAAGAGTATGGGATATCCCTTTCGGATCGTCCGACAGAATCTGTACTTCTAGAAGATCAGTCGCAGTGAGACTCGAAGACTCTTCCTGAAGAGCAGAGGGCTTGGAAACAGCCGCACTGGAAATCCCACCTGATTTTACACCTGTTTGATCGGGGGACGTCACGGCATTGGGTGCCTCTTGAACCGGGTGATTAGGGGATGGCTCGGTGGAAACACTGGTCAAGGGACAAACCTTAAAGGCCACAGCACTCTCCGAATGAATGATATGATCGTGTGGATTAAGAAGAACATCTTGAGTTTCTACCAGAACGCTGGAGCCAGAAAACTCGACAGGAAGGGATCTGTCAGAGGCACAGTCTGAAGACATACCAGTTTCATTTGTGTTCAGTCCCTCTAATGGGTTAGTATCTATGGCTACAGACTTTGGCTTCTCCGGTCCTGTATTAGAGGCAGTTAGCAGCAGCGAAGAGTTTTCCAGTTGTCCAAGATTCTCTCCGTTTGACTTCTTAGAGGATTCTAGACTCAAAGAATCGGATTTATCGCGTGAAACAGGCTCCTTTGCGGTGGATTTTTTACTACTGGGTTTCTTCGGGGTCTTTTTTGGTTTCAAAGGTGATGACGATCCGCCAGCAGTCTTCCCAGGGAACAACTTTGTTGGGGAGGAGGAGACTGGCAGCCCTTGGGTGCCGTCCATGGCAGAGGACATGTTGGTTGCACCAACTGCAGCACAGTTTCCTGTAACACCCACATCCGTTATAGAAGCTGCAGGGTGGTTGACCGTAAACTGCAAGCAGCTCTGTCCTGCCATCTGAGATATGCTCTGACTGAGGTTGGCCAAAGCGCCAAAGGCGTTGAGCGCCACATTGGTCTTTGGATCTTCGCTGGTAGTCGGCTGGATGATTTGCATTGGAGTTAGATTCGTTGTGCCGGCTGAAGGAGTTACAGGCTGCAGAGCAAACAAATGCCCGTTCAGAGAAATTGTTGGTGGCTGCTGGTTTGACGACACTGTGGAAACTGGCACAGACGGAACAGTGTTGGCAGAGGACACAGTCGTAGGCCTTGGTAATATGTGAACAAGATGTTTTCCTCCAAAGGTCTGTGGGGCAGCAGGGCTTTGGGCAGAGTTTGTCGCACAGACAACGTGGTTGGCGGCATTGATCGGCATCACGACAGAAGATGACGCCTGAGCAGACATTATAGGAAGCGGCGTTTGTGTAGGAGATGTCTGGATGATGACAATCTGCTGCCCCACAGCTGGCTTGGGAACGTCAGTCCGTAGGATGGGCTGACAAGGAGCTGGAGTAGGAGGCTGAAGAAATATGATGTTCTGATTGGCTGGAGCTGGATTTACCACTGGTCCAACAGGTGGCGCCACCTGAATGACTTGAACAGGTGGATTCAAGGGAAGGATATTCGTTGCAGCTTGCTGTTGGGAGATTAGAGATTGCACAGGTATCTGCTGGCAAGACGGCATTTTCACCACTTCTAAAGTCCTCCCCTCCGAACCAATCAAGTTATTCAGGTTTACGCAAGCTGCTGTTTGCAAGTTACCATGGACAGCCTTGGAACACGTCTGTTGCTCTGCTAGCAGCATGGGAATCGCAGCGGAGGACGCCTGGCTTAGAGGCTGTATGGTGTTCCCCGCAAGCTGCAATGTGGTCCATGTGGTTTGCGTGTTTCCATCGGAGGAAATCCTTGGTAAGCTGCTCACGTTTCTCATCTCGGGGGGAGATAAAGTGCTAGAAAGGGACCAGCTGCTCTCCAGAGGGGTTGATGTAAACATAGTTGCAGACACAGCTTGATTTTCAACAGCCGTCGTCACGGACGAGACTGTTACTTCGGGCCCGGATACGATATCAATGTTGGAAAAAATCTCCCGGACCACATCATTCACAGTTTCGGCGCAGCTTGTGACTCCCAAGTATCTCCCCTGGAGGACTGCCGAAGAATCTGTCAAACTTATTGCAGACACCGTGGCCTGCGACACTTCGGAAACTAAGGGCACAAGGTTGGATGAGAGGCTGGTGCAGGCCATAGAAGAGTTTATAGTTAAAGTGTCCAGGTGTTGCCCAGCCACATTTTCACTGGTGTTACCCTCTTGGGATGTTTGGCTGGAAGAGCGTTGGACCTGCTTTGTAGAACCATTTAGGCATGAAAAAAATGCTGCAGAACTTGCTGGCAAAGCATTCTGCAGAGACGTGGGTGCAAGGACGTCATTAGAGCTTGGGACTGAAGAAGTGACCGGAAGACATAACGTGTGCGGGCTGGACGTGGATGCTAACACTGAACCCTGTTGGATGTTTTTGCTTTCTATGGGGTAAAGCCCAGAAATCGTGACCGGTGTTACTAGATTGCACGTCCGTTGCACAGGCACCACGTTGGCAGTTTGCTTCTGCAGATTCTGACCCACGTTGAAGGTGATGCCATGCACAGAGGACACTTGGTTCGAGGAGCTCAGTTGGCTCCCGTTGATGCAGAGGGGGAGCTTCTGCGCCTGGTCTGGAGGAACCACCGGAGAAGCCTTCACGTTCTTCACTTTGCCCTTCCAGTGCAGGGTGGGGTCGTCGTACAAACAGATGTCGTTGCTCTTCAGGAGGTCGATGTATCGCGCGTTCTCTTTCTGCAGCTTGGCCAGTTGCTTCCGCAGTTTTTTGATCTCACTAGCTACAAAATGAAAAAGAAAATCAAGTAAATTGAATTGCCGTGCAGGAAAATGGCAGATAATTACACATGGGGTCTATTCCCTAAACACGAGGTAACAGCCCGTCACTCACAGGGGAGAGACTTGGTCAATTCTGTCAACTTCTATGACTGCAAAATCGCTGGCAGAGTGATGCGTCTGCTGCTTACAAAAGAGGAGACTTTCCACCAAGTATAACCTCCTCACTACCAAGATCGACTATACTTGATATCGGGGCACCAGAAGGTGCTTTACAGATTGAGTATAGTTGATATGGAGCAATGGATCGGAGCTGCGAGTGCATCCGCCAAACTGGTCCATCAGCTGCTTCTCTCGAGGGTGGGGGGCAGTCTGAGAGAAGGCGACACCAGCACACAGAGCATGCCGATGCCACCGATCTGGTGACTGTCAGCTGGGAAATTCAAAATCCCGGCTTCCAGGTAAACACTGGGTGGGGTGCAGGAAACTCCGACTCACCCAGCAATTTCACCCGTTAGGGGCTGGAGGTAATTCTACACAACCTGGCCACTTTAAAGCGCTAAGGTGGGCAGGATGTGAAAAGTGCCTTTATATCCCTGCTGATGGGCCTAGAACATACCCAAAAATTCCAGGGGTCAGCAAGCATCACGCCAAGAAAATAGCATCCCCTCACCTTGCTCCTGGTCTCCACCATTGAGCAGGAGTTCATCATTTTGTTTCTTGAGCTCCGTGATGTATTTGAAGGCTTGGTCCAGGATCATGTTCTTACTCTGACACGTAAAGAAAGACACAGTAATGAGTCAGAAGACACCAAGCCCAGCTCTAGTGATGTGATACATGAGGAGTCCAGGATGTGACCTCACAACGCAGCGTGACCTCATTGTACAGGGAGTTCAGGTATATCTGTGCATTGTATCAAATGACTGAAAATGTGGAGAATTTTATAAACGCACAAAAAAAATGGGCAGCACGAGTGTGATCAGATGCCGAACCAAGGGACGCTGCGATTTGCAATGGGGTCATTCCATGTCAAATCAACCAATTCACAAAACCTTTCGGTCGTGGATTTGGTTCATTTTTGGTACATTTGTACCTTGCCACGAGAGGTTTAAAAACTAATTTTTTTGTCCATCAGGTTTGAGATTTTGAACTTTCAAAAATGGTCTAAAAACGCCACAATTCACATGGGACTATAACGTGACATGCCGTTTACGAGAAACCTATGAGATAGCTACAGGTGAGGACACCTGTCATTTTAAAGCTTATGAATAGTGCTTTTCGTTTGATCTAAAACACGACACGAGTCAAAAATTTCCAGAATTCACAAAAAAAGTTCAGAAAACCAGAATTTAACATTTTTCCAAAAATTCACAGGTCTTGTAGCCAGTCAGTCCAAATGTCAAGATGTCATCTCCGTGGTATCACACAAAAATGGAATCATCTTGTTGGTAGTTACAAATAATGAAACCCCCTCGAGTCCATTTTTTTGCTTTACAATTTACATTTCAGGGTTATCCAGAGAAATTCGAAAAGTCATTGCACGTTCGGTAACTTTTCGTTCACTGCACTTCGGGGCGATTCAGCAATTCCTAGTTCGCCGACCCTGCAGTGTATTCTGCAAGCACCGCAGGGCCCCGTAGTGCAGTGAAAACCCGCCGCAAACCCGGAGAACACTCACCAAAAACCCGCAGAAACCACCGTAAAAACCAAGCTGAACACGGCAGAAAAATCCGAGCAGCCTCCGATCACAGCACAGAGCAGCCACCGGAAAAAGCTGACACGCAGACGAACGAGGTGAATTAAAAAAAAAAAGTCTGAAATAAAAAAATTTACATACAAGATCCTACGAATGATAATAAAAAGATCCGTTACAGAAACATGAAAAAACTAAAAAAAAAATCCCCAAAAAAGATACTTAAAGTTTATTAGATATTGGATAAAACGGGAATATTTTTAACATTGAAGCCTATGGGATTCTCCTGAATAAACCTGCCGAATTAAACCACTAAACAGCAGGGCATTTCACTGACATTTCTCTGCTGTTCAATGTGAATAGATTGCAAGAACATTTATCGGCACAAAGTCAAAGATATGTGTTCACCAAGAGAATTTTCTTCTCTATGGGGGATTTCACTGGCGCCAGACACTGTATTTGCTGGCAATTCGCCAAAATTTGGCGCATTGCCTGTTCGCTGAAATTGAGTGTGCGGTTACATTTCGGATCTCTCTGAATAAACCCTATTGATAAAATTATGGGGAAAAAAAAATGAAAGAAAAAACAAAAAACAGTATTTTTACCGGCGAGTGAGAGGGGTGTAGGTAGCCTGCCCTAGCTTGGTAAAGGAACTGTGCAAAACATGCAAGATAAGCCCTGACATGTTTGTACAAAAATAAAAAATACTCCTTCATGGCGCAATAATATTAGTATGACATACAATACCAGAACTAAAGTTAACTACTTTAATTTTACAACTTTATTCCTGCTCCAGTCCTGGTCATTTGCGGTGGAGGAGAGCGGCAGAGGAGATCCGGTGCTCCCTTACGACACTCACTGCCCATACACTAACGTCTAGTCATAGACCCTGTAATATGTGAGTGATTTTCCATCAATTTACTGCACCCGGAGTGTTTTTAAACTAACATGTGCAATTGTGAGCCCCTTTATCTTCCTTTGAGGTACAACACAGCAAGCAAAGGATTGGATGTTATCTCCTTTATATCCCAAAATCATTTCGAACAGAGGGAAGGAGGTCCATTAATCCCGTCCTAAGAGGAGAGACGTAACAGCCTTTTTCTTTCAAGACTTTCTAAAAAGACAAAATTTTCCTGTGACCATTACAGGACACCACAATCTTAAACGCTCATTTCTAAGAACTAGATGGCGAAAGCATTTCAACTCATTCTGTTCAGACTTTGCAAGAACATAAATGTATCAGCACAAAAGATATATGTTCACCAAGAGAATGTTCTCAATCATTTGTATTGTATCTCATACTAATATTATTGCGCCGTAAGGGAGTACTTTGTTGAAATTTTGGGTATCTAAGAGGTTGTGGATGCCCCACACTCCGCTGCACCGCTATTCCGGATAATACATTGAACACATTGTTTTTTACACTATCAAGTAGATATATATACACATCTATAAACACACACTTCCTGACATGTTTATGCCTGTTTATTCAGGTGTCCTTCCCCCAGCAGTTTAGCTTTCAGACAGCTTAGTTGTGGTCTGGCTCTGTGTGTGCACTTCAGTGCATATGGTGGTGCGTTTTTAGTGCAGCTTTCTAGGATGTTTTTTGTGAAGCTGCTTTATTAGTCTATAATAAATTAAATTCTTTAACTGGTTGATAAATTTACATTCCAATTTGAAAAAGGACAATAAGCGGTCAAAAAAAATAAAATAATAATTTTGTTTAAAAAAACGGAAAAAAAAAAAATCCACCGTTGCAACCCTATTTTTTTTGAGAAAGTATTTTACCAGGAAGGATACATTGAGATTTCTCTCGTTTTCAAGTATGTCCTGGGTGGCGAGTATGTACCGTTAGGTGTCTTGCTCAAAGACACTTACTGGAGAGGTGGCTATGGCCGGGATCGAACCTGTGTCTCCATGGTCTCTCTCCACGGTTATAGAGCAGTGTTACCTCTACACCCAGCCTTTACAAAAAGGGGGCACTGGGTTCGTAAAGACTTGACGGTAACTGTATGGTTTCACTAACTAGTGACCGCAAACCACACGTGAAAGTATGCACTTCACGCAGATTGCAGTTAGGAAAAAGGGAAGCCGTGTCAGATGGAAAACATTATACTTGAAAAGGAAAGGCCTCCTGAGATACATTAGGAGATTCCGGCTCCTGTTTGTATTAAAGTTACTCCTAATCTTCAAGTTGTAGATGTTGATCGTATGAACAGGTTTTGTGGTAAGTGCCTGTGACAACTCATGGTGGAATGGGATGTGTTCAAGCAATGGATGCGACAGAACGTGACGTCAAGCTTTCATTGTTACATCCAGCTGGATCAGCAACATCACGTTATTATCTTAGGAAACGAGATGTTCTCGCCAGGAAACGTCATCCTTTACAAACTGGATCCAATCACAGCTCCAGGGAGAACATCCCGACTAACCCCACAGGAGAGGACAACAGCATCCAACATGCTCGCCAAGAAAAAAAAGAGGTTAGGATTATTTATAGAAGTTGTCAATTTTGGGGCCGAGTCAGTTTAATTCCTTGGTTTCTGCCAACAAGATAACAGTATCATAATACAAAAATTTAATTGGAGATACCATCTTGAAATTTGTACTGACTGGCTACAAGATGTCGACTTTTAAGGCTGGGGTCAGACTAATGCATTTTTAACGTGTGTTTAGGCGCACTTTAATCACGGCCGCAGTAGCAGCAAATGACGGGCAATGACGGCCAATATACGAAGTACGGCCGCGCAACGCAAGTGGAAAATGAACGCATTTTTTCGAGAACGCAGAACCGCTAGTACTGACGTACAGTGCGCTGCAGCAGCATAGCGGCGTGTGTGCGTGATTAGGAGATGTCAGACACTGCTCATGTCCAGCCTACATAACGTCCAGATGCAAAAAGTGTTTTTGACGATCCGTAAAAAAAAAAAAAAAAAAAAAATTCGCCGAAAATGCGTGTCGTTTGACCGTTTTCACGCATTCCGTGAAAAAAAATACGTCAATGCATTCGGAGGCATTTTTTGATGGTCGCTGCGAAGAAGGCTAGGGTCAAACGAACGCATTAAGTGTGAATTTTTTGAAAATGTAAAAAAAAAAAAAAAACACAATTTGTGAATTATTGAAATTGTACAATCGTGTCGTGTTTTATACCAAATGAAAGCCCTATTCATAAGCTTTACAGCGACACATGTCAGTAGCCATCACAGGAATCTGACATTTGAGGTTATGCTGGCTAATGAATTTTGAAAGTTCAATCTCTCAAGAAACAGGTGGAGAGAATATATATATATATATTCTCTACGGAACAAATGTACCAAACATTGACCAAATCCGTGACATCAACTTCTGAAATGAATTTCTCATTGGTTGAGTTGACACGGAAATTTTATAAACTAAAAACAAGTCTCGGCATGGCCGTGAGCCCCGCTAAGCTCCAGGGAAACAGGGCAAGACAAAGGATGGGTGTGGGACAAAGAATAAGGAAGAGGGGGGACACCACAGGAAGAGAGCTGGGATAAACATGACGCACGCGCTCCTAACATTTGTAACGATGCCGAGACGCAAACAACGCAAAAAGGAACATACCTGCTTCAGTGCTGGAGAGCATGGGATCAGGTCCCCGATTCGATTTATCCCAGAGTTAATCTTTTTCTTGCGATGTCTCTCCACTAAGTGATGAAAAAAAATAAAAAAAATATAGATATATATATATTTCAATTGTAGTGGAGGGCAAACAAGTGAGATTAAAAGCCTCCACACTGAAAAATCAAGTTTATAGCTGCAGAAAACATTTTACACATCCCAGCAATTCAGAGAAACGTTTACAGAGCACGTGTGCTATATTCTGCATATGCAGCAAAGACCTCTGGGTAAGATATGTAAACGAAGTCCACAGCTTCTCAATTTTCTTGCATCTAGGCTCTGTAATTACACAGAACACGCCTTCTCCAATGCTATTACAAAGTAAACGTCCTTTTTTTTTTGCAAAGGCCAGGTTATGCAACCAGCACGATCACTCCCGTCCAGCTGTTTGGGGCTCATTTACCCTCATCAGCAGGAGATACAGTAGAGAATGGGCTTCATCCTTTGTGGTCGGGACGAAGAAGCGGAGAGTCGAGGTGGGGTTGGCTGGGGGAAGAGACGTGATATAAGCTCGTGCTGGGATATTGTTACGGATTGCGAGTGTTTTTCTTTCTGAAGTATTCAGCGAGATCTTGAGCTCTGAGGTTGGACGGGGAGGTGGCGCAGGCAGGTAGAGGAGAGAGTTATAGGGTGAGAACAGTCTTTTAGGGTTGGAAGAGAGTGAGGTTAGAAGAGAAGTATTTACCAAAATCTTAAAGGCGGGTTTTACTTTGTGTCTGTGCTTTATCGTTATTAACAGTTAATGAGGTGGAGGGGGGAATGTTTAGAAGAAGCAGGTGGTGTATTGTGTTTTCCAGGCTGAGATAAGAGATGGCAGCTGAATGAGATAAAACAGGGATCTTAAAAACCTTCTAATCTACCCCCGGTGATGTCCTTTGCATACATCCCACACAATACAATGATGTGAGTCGTGACTGATCCATTCTATGACCAAAGCCACACAGTGAGGAACAAGTGATGGAAAGATACAACACAAAATATCACACAATGGATGCGCCCAGTGACACATATAGGAGGAAGATATTTTCTTAACATATGAGAGTAAAACAAACACATGTAAGATATCAGCAACATCAAATAAACACAATAAGGACGCTTCACTTTTTGGTGGTCCTTTAAGTCAAGTGCCCAAAACACAAAAAAAAAATACTGCAAAGTATTAGTGCATAGTAAATCAGAGGATCCAGCCACTCGAAGTCAGTAAGATAAAAGGGAAGTTTAATTTAGGAACTGATTCTTTCGAGTGTCTGGATCTACTAGCTTTCTTTAAATGCTCTGCGTGGGTGTAGGCCGCCCTGAGGTCCATGTTCTCCCGGCAGGACAACCCATTCGAGCTGCCATTGGGTGCGCGCCTCCTTTGCAGTCATCGGTAAGTATAGTAAGAATAACCGAGAGGGCATGGGGGACACCAGGAGTGAAAGCAGAGAGCACAGCTCCAGCGGACATCCTGCGGAGTCATTCTGTTTCCTTGTGCATTACGTGTACTCACCCTCGTTGTGACTTTCTCGGTTTTTCTTCCTGGGGTGAGGGATGGAAAGTAAACGTGTCAGAGCTATGACAGAATCGATCGTCCGTATTAAAGATTTAAAAAAGAAAAACCTAAAGATCTACAGACGCTGTGTGTGTTTACAAAACCAGCTGGGGTAAAAGGCAGATTGAGGAAAAATAAAGATTATTCTGATATATTATATAAGTATTAAAACTTGGGGTGCATGGGGCCACCTCCATGGACCTCTAACTCCTGGGGGATGCGAGAGCAGCCCAGGAGACCCACCTGAATAACTGATAACCCCAACCCCCCCACCATTTCTCTTTTTCCCCCAATTCCCTTCCCTACAGGGGACGTTATTAATTGCATCGTAGCTGAATTGGGCAATTATTAAGCAAACAGGAACGTTCTGTCATTTTATTGTTGAATACATGAGTATTTCCCCTCTAGCTGACAGTGGTCCAGCGAGCGGCTGCTGGCGTGTGACGGTTATGATATGGCACTAGCGGAATGGCGCTCTCTCAAGAGAGCATGGCTGGAGGCCCCTGCAGAGCCACATTATGACCTTCACATACCGGCGGCCGCTTGCAGGAACGTGGTCCGCCAGAGGAGCCTGGCAGAATGCCGTTTGTGCATTCTGCCAGCCGCCCCAAGCCCTTCGCATACCGGCAAGCCAGTCCAGTGCTGGCTTCCGGTATTGCTAGTAGTATGTGGGCATTTGTGTGAGTGCAAGCATTGTGCAAATGCCGGCATCAGCGCATACCTAATATACAACATACTGTGTTTGCACTTTATAAATTGGTAAACTATATAAAACGTAAACACAGTACAGTGTATATTAGGGATGCGCTGATACCAGCATTTGCACGATGCTTGTACTCCCACAAATGCCCAAATACTTCCAGCAATACCAGAAGCCAGCACTGGGCTAGTTTGCCGGGCGGTATCCGAAGGGCTGGAGCAGCTGGCAGAATGTACGAACAGCATTCTGCCAGGACCCTCCAGCTGACCCCGTTCCTGCAAGCAGTCGTCGGCATGTGAATGTTATAATGTGGTTCTGCTAGGGCCTCCAGCCGTGCACTCGTGAGATCTTGAGAGCGCGACACCAGTGGAGCCGCATTACAACCTTCACACACTGGTGGCGGCTCACAGGAATGTGGTCAGCTGGAGGGGCCTGGCAGAATGCTGTACATGCATTCTGCCAGTCACCCCAGCCCTTCGGATACCGCCCAGCAAGCTAGCCAAGTGCTGGCTTCCGGTATCGCTATAAGTATCTGGGCATTTGCACGAGTACAAGCATCAGTGCAAATGCTGGCATCAGCGCATCCCTAATATACACCATACGGTGTTTGCGTTTTATATAGTTTAATCAATTTATAAAAAACGCAAAGTAAGGGAATAAAAATCTAAATTGATCTAAATCTAGATTTGGGGTCACCACCCTTTGGCTTCAAACCAGCATCGATTCTTACCCTTGGACACTCTGCACACCTGCAGGATTATATAGGATCAAATCAAGTGTGCGATTAACCCATTATATCAAGCAGGTGCTAACGATCATCAATGTCATATGTAAAAGGTGAAACACCGTGCTGTATTTTCATTATATTGTGTTCTAATAAGCAGCTTTTATAAAACAATCTTTGAATCCTGTACGCTGCCGCTTCTAGTCGGCCGTGCCGTGGATTCTCCCTCACCGGTGTTTGCTCTTGATTGGAGTCTCATTCTGAGTCATCTCCGGCATGCTTAAAAACAAGGATACCTGCGTGGGAGGGAAAAGATCAAATCAGTAACATCTGAGCAATGCACCGTATATAAAGCAGCAGAATCTCTTATATCATATAGCTATGGGTACGAGGGGAGCAGGTAAGGCAGGGAGCTCTACACTTTGTCAGGGGGCAGGCTCAGGCGACCCTCACACTGCATTTAACCAAGAAGACGGCATGGGGACTCACGTTTTATGGGACGCTGTAATGAAAAGCAGAGTTCCCTTTTTCCTTTAAATATTTGGGACAGATCCTGCCGACGGCCTCTGCCCAATAATTTTTTTCTATTTTGATGATTTTACTCATCTGTTGTCCCTCTCTGCGCGCTGCTCCTCCTCCTCTTTGGCTCAGGGATTCCCGAACCCAGAAATCCCTGAAGCCTTTTAGTGCAGTTTGTGCTCCTATACAACTTATGTAGCATAGGAACCGCACATTGCGCAGCACTGCAGGACTCACACTTTACATACAACCGTTCTGTAGCGCCTGCGCAGAGTGATGGATCGGAGCTGCACACGCATGCACAGATCTGATTCATCGCTGCATGACAAAGCTCACTACAGCGTCAGAGGATGATATCAGCCACTGTGTGTGCAACTGAAAAATAATCTTTTAATTTCCTGTATGAATATATAAAATATTGTGATTCAAATACATACCTTAGTTAACATGCCCCATTTAGTTTGAAAATGCATGTTCGAATATATAGACGGGCTAAGGTAGAGGTTCTCCCTTCTTTCTGTGACACGTGATTTGGGCAGCTTAGGAATGTTTCTGTTACTTTAAAAAAGTTAAAATGTAAACCATGTGGTTAAATGCAATCTCAGATGAGGCAAATATCTGTGACATTTTAACTCTGATGTGATCCGTTTCATGATTGGCTGTAACCACACCCTTTTTGTTATATTAGAGAGAGAGACTTGAGGGTGTCCTTTTCTTGCTCTCCCGATAGCCTACGTAGCGCTGCGTGCTGCTACTTTGCATTGGCCACGTTTACATCTGGAATACAAAGGTCTTCTTGGTTGCATGTTTTGGTAAATATGAATAGGAATATTTGATTTGATTATTTTCTTTACAGTGACATCACTAATGACCGGCAGCCGGGAAATTCAAAATCCTGACTGCTGGTGAAGCTGGGTGGGGTGGAGGAAACTCCTCTGCTTCACCCAGCATTTTTACCAGATCGGGATCGGGGGAGCTGGGGAATTCCTCACATCCTGACCCCTAAACAATAAAGCAGTCAGAATGAGAAGAACGTCCCTTTAACTTGGGGCAGGGAGAAAATCATGACTGAGCCGCAGATCACCGCGGAGGTGGAGCAGGCACTGCAGTAAACTGCGGTTACCTGCCCTCAATAAAATGACATCACACGGATACAATGTCCTTTGCTTGAGTAGTGACAACAGATAGCGAGTCCACCAATGACAGGAAGAACTAAACACAGGCCTCATCCAAGCCACGTGACAGAAGGTTTCACTGCTGGCTGCACTGGTGCAAATAATATGACAGATCCCACGCCCTCACCTCCAGAGCTGGACTGCAGTGTGGCTTTCTGTGGACGTTTCTGGGCACTGCCTCAATCTGTCTTCAACAGCAAATGCTGCCGCCCCATCACCCTCTTCCGCTGCAACCGACGGAGAAGGCATCCCACTTCATTCTACTACAATTGAGAGGAGAGATTATTCTTAAGAGTTTCAGAAAAACATTGTAAATTTGCTCATTTTTTTTATTTTTAAGGTCTTTGTTATTCCTTTACAGAAATCTCACTGGGATGAAAGGTTCTAAATTCCAGATGCGTCCCTTATCTGGCACAATTTCACACGGGGTTTGCATTATCGCCATACAGGCAGAAATGGTCTTTGACAGTAAATGTGCTGCAGACAGATAATAAAATGGTGAGATCTCCTGCTTATGGGGATTTGTAGTGATCAGAATAAGATTATTAGCAACACCTTGTATCTGTATGTGCTGCATAATGCCTGTGTGTGGCAATTACAGCAACACCTTGTATCTGTATGTGCTGCATAATGCCTGTGTGTGGCAATTACAGCAACACCTTGTATCTGTATGTGCTGCATAATGCCTGTGTGTGGCAATTACAGCAACACCTTGTATCTGTATGTGCTGCATAATGCCTGTATTACACATTAAAAATAGACATTTTAGTAGCTGGTTAAAGCGCGGCTAGTAGAGGTAGCTCTGCTGTAGACAGGAGTCCCTGAGTGCTCCACAATCCTAACACCGGGCGACACCGTGAACTCAATAAAAAGGAATATATTTATTAATAGACGCCTGATGGCTACAATACACAGCACTGCAACATTTCAGTGCTAGGCCTTAATCACGCTGTGTATTGTAGCCCTTGGCCCGTCCAATAAATATATTCCTTTTTCCGGAGTTCCCGTGTCGCCCGCTGTTTGGATTGACATGTTTTGGTAGTTGAAGTGTCAATACATCCTGCAGCACATTGTAAATATTGTTTTGGTTATTACCATTCTAGGTTTGTGTTTGATTTAATGTCCAATGTTTAAATCTCAAATGAAATAAAAACTATTTCCACGTCATAAAATACTGTTCTTGGGGGTCTCTTTAATGCACGCTCCTCTCCGGCGGCTCAAGGTCACAATAATCGAAAGCATAATAATGGGCGCGATGGCAAACACTCATTCTCTAGGCGTGTTTTCAGACTGGCTCAGGGAACAATAAAAAGGTTAAATAAACATTAAAGCACATGTCCCCCTTATGGCGCCGGCACAGAGCCGTGGGAACTTACAGGGGAGGTTATTCTTCTGGGCATCGCCAAGGCGTCTGGCAGTGCTGCCCGCGGAATCCTGTCACACAAAGTAAACAAAATCAGATTCAAGGTGTCAATTTCATAAACACAACTTTCATGTTGATCTCACAATAACCTTTTAAAAAAGGGACAGTATCACTTCCATAAGCTGTGACTCGATTACTGCGCATTACAAATAAAACCACTTGGCAGTTTTTTTTTTTTAATCTGTTTCCATTTTGTGGACTTTTCCCATGATGCAACATTTACCGAAATCTTATGGCAAGACTCCCTTTACAGCTGTGGTATAGGAGAAAAAACAGTGGTGATGGGGTGGAGGAGGAAGTGTTTAGATGAAGCCGCAGGAAGTCTTTTGTACTGTCTAGGCTACGTGATTAAGATCTGGCAGCTGAATAGAAATCTTTTAAGATCCCTGTCTTATTCCAATCTCTCCCCGGTGATGTCCTTTGAATACATGTCACACAATACAATGCTATGAATCGGTGACCGACCCATTCACTCCATTCTATGACCAAAGCCACACAGTGAGGAGCAAGTGATGGAAAGATACAACACAAAATATCACCCAATGGATGCGCCCAGTGACACAGATGAAAATATCACCCAATGGATGCGCTCAGTGACACAGATGAAAATATCACCCAATGGATGCGGCCAGTGACACAGATGAAAATATCACCCAATGGATGCGCCCAGTGACACAGATGAAAATATCACCCAATGGATGCGCCCAGTGACACAGATGAAAATATCACACAATGGATGCGCCCAGTGACACAGGAAAATATCACACAATGGATGCGCCCAGTGACACAGGAAAATATCACACAATGGATGCGCCCAGTGACAGAGGAAAATATCACACAATGGATGCGCCCAGTGACACAGGAAAATATCACACAATGGATGCGCCCAGTGACACAGGAAAATATCACACAATGGATGCGCCCAGTGACACAGGAAAATATCACACAATGGATGCGCCCAGTGACACAGGAAAATATCACACAATGGATGCGCCAGTGACACAGGAAAATATCACACAATGGATGCGCCCAGTGACACAGGAATATATCACACAATGGATGCACCCAGTGACAGAGGAAAATATCACACAATGGATGCGCCCAGTGACACAGGAAAATATCACACAATGGATGCACCCAGTGACAGAGGAAAATATTTTCTAAACATACAAGATGAAAACAAAGCACATCAGCATTGTAAGTCCGATGAGGCATCCAGCTCTCCCTGTGCAACGATGATGATTAAAGTCAAGTGCCGGCAGCCGAAAACAAACATCACAGTATGGGTAGGGGGTTACAGAAACAGACAGGTCTGCCACGAAAATACTTGATGCAAGCTGTTTTTCATGTATTTTTAGCTGAATAAAAAAAATCCCTATAAAACTGTCACATTTTTAATGTTTTGTCCCCAAGCAGGGATTTCCGTCACGCGCAGCGTTTCACACGGTTTGGACGTTTTGTTACTTTGAACAGATTTCTGTTACGGTTATTCAAAGTTTCAAAATTTGCCAAATTACACCAAACAATGAATGTTAAGAATGTCACCGTATCTGCCATGTCAGGGCAATCCTTCTATTCAAATACTGGAGAACTGACGGCAAAATCCGCTGCGTTTTATCGCAATTCAGCGGCACAAAAATTCTCCCACAGGGAACTAACCATCAACTCGCAGAACATCGAAAGGACCAGATTTTCAATTTGACAAGTTTAAAGAAACAGAAAAATCCCAAAGGTTTTAATGGGATTAAAAAACATTTATAAAAAAAAAAAAAAAAAAAGGACTATTTCTACTTTTTCTTTAATTTAAAAGGAATTTATTATTCTGTAACAAACAATAATAATAATAATATTATTCTTCTCATTTTACTAGATTTCTATTGATTTAACCTATGAGGAGAAAACAAGACTTTTTTTTAAGCCTTCAGTGGAATTTTCTGGGGCAATTTCAGCGCAATCTGGATAGTTTTCACCGATGTTGCGTTTCGGTGTTTTGTGAATAGAGCCGGGTCTAGTGTAAAAGTGCCGAGGGTCCGCTCGGTGCAGCAGTGTGTGTGTGTGGGGAGAGATGCAGCAGCAGTAGTGTGTGTGGGGGGGAAGATGCAGCAGTAGTGTGTGGGGGGGGGAGATGCAGCAGCAGTAGTGTGTGGGGGGAGAATGCAGCAGTAGTGTGGGGGGGAGATGCAGCAGTAGTAGTGTGTGGGGGGAGAATGCAGCAGTAGTAGTGTGTGGGGGGAGATGCAGCAGTAGTAGTGTGTGGGGGGAAGATGCAGCAGTAGTGTGTGGGGGGGGAGATGCAGCAGTAGTAGTGTGTGGGGGGGAGATGCAGCAGTAGTAGTGTGTGGGGGGAGAGATGCAGCAGTAGTAGTGTGTGGGGGGGGAGATGCAGCAGTAGTAGTGTGTGGGGGGGAGATGCAGCAGTAGTAGTGTGTGGTGGGGAGATGCAGCAGTAGTAGTGTGTGGGGGGGAGATGCAGCAGTAGTAGTGTGTGGGGAGGGAGATGCAGCAGTAGTAGTGTGTGGGGAGGGAGATGCAGCAGTAGTAGTGTGTGTGTGTGGGGGGAGATGCAGCAGTAGTAGTAGTGTGTGGGGGGAGAATGCAGCAGTAGTAGTGTGTGTGGGGGGAGATGCAGCAGTAGTAGTGTGTGTGGGGGGAGATGCAGCAGTAGTAGTGTGTGTGGGGGGAGATGCAGCAGTAGTAGTGTGTGGGGGGGGAGATGCAGCAGTAGTAGTGTGTGGGGGGGGAGATGCAGCAGTAGTAGTGTGTGGGGGGAGATGCAGCAGTAGTAGTGTGTGGGGGAGATGCAGCAGTAGTAGTGTGTGGGGGGGGAGATGCAGCAGTAGTAGTGTGTGGGGAGGGAGATGCAGCAGTAGTAGTGTGTGGGGAGGGAGATGCAGCAGTAGTAGTGTGTGGGGGGAGATGCAGCAGCAGTAGTAGTGTGTGTGGGGGGAGATGCAGCAGTAGTAGTGTGTGTGTGTGTGTGTGGGGGGGGATGCAGCAGTAGTAGTGTGTGTGGGGGGAGATGCAGCAGTAGTAGTGTGTGGGGGGGGAGATGCAGCAGTAGTAGTGTGTGGGGGGGGGAGATGCAGCAGTAGTAGTGTGTGGGGGGGGAGATGCAACAGTAGTAGTGTGTGGGTGGGAGATGCAGCAGTAGCAGTGTGTGGGGGGAGATGCAGCAGTAGTAGTGTGTGGGGGAGGGGAGATGCAGCAGTAGTAGTGTGTGGGGGAGGGGAGATGCAGCAGTAGTAGTGTGTGGGGGAGGGGAGATGCAGCAGTAGTAGTGTGTGGGGGAGGGGAGATGCAGCAGTAGTAGTAGTGTGTGGGGGAGGGGAGATGCAGCAGTAGTAGTGTGTGGGGGAGGGGAGATGCAGCAGTAGTAGTGTGTGGGGGGGAGATGCAGCAGTAGTAGTGTGGGGTGAGATGCAGCAGTAGTAGTGTGTGGGGGGGGAGATGCAGTAGTAGTGTGTGGGGGGAGATGCAGCAGTAGTAGTGTGTGGGGGGGGAGATGCAGCAGTAGTAGTGTGTGGGGGGGAGATGCAGTAGTAGTGTGTGGGGGGGGAGATGCAGCAGTAGTAGTGTGTGGGGAGGGAGATGCAGCAGTAGTAGTGTGTGGGGAGGGAGATGCAGCAGTAGTAGTGTGTTGGGGAGGGAGATGCAGCAGTAGTAGTGTGTGGGGAGGGAGATGCAGCAGTAGTAGTGTGTGGGGAGGGAGATGCAGCAGTAGTAGTGTGTGGGGAGGGAGAGGCAGCAGTAGTAGTGTGTGGGGAGGGAGATGCAGCAGTAGTAGTGTGTGGGGAGGGAGATGCAGCAGTAGTAGTGTGTGGGGAGGGAGATGCAGCAGTAGTAGTGGTGTGGGGGGGGAGATGCAGCAGTAGTAGTGTGTGGGGGGGGAGATGCAGCAGTAGTAGTGTGTGTGGGGGGAGATGCAGCAGTAGTAGTGTGTGTGGGGGGAGATGCAGCAGTAGTAGTGGGGGGGGAGATGCAGCAGTAGTAGTGTGTGGGGGGGGAGATGCAGCAGTAGTAGTGTGTGGTGGGGAGATGCAGCAGTAGCAGTGTGTGTGGGGAGGGAGATGCAGCAGTAGTAGTGTGTGGGGGAGGGGAGATGCAGCAGTAGTAGTGTGTGGGGGAGGGGAGATGCAGCAGTAGTAGTGTGTGGGGGAGGGGAGATGCAGCAGTAGTAGTGTGTGGGGGAGGGGAGATGCAGCAGTAGTAGTGTGTGGGGGAGGGGAGATGCAGCAGTAGTAGTGTGTGGGGGAGGGGAGATGCAGCAGTAGTAGTGTGTGGGGGAGGGGAGATGCAGCAGTAGTAGTGTGTGGGGGGGAGATGCAGCAGTAGTAGTAGTGGTGTGTGGGGGTGCAGTAGGGTGTGGGGGTGTAGCTGTGTGTGTGGGTGGCAGGGTGTAGCTGTATGTGTGGGGGTGCAGAGTGTAGCTGTGTGTGTGGGGGTGCAGAGTGTAGCTGTGTGTGTGGGGGTGCAGGGTTAGCTGTGTGTGTGGGGGTGCAGGGTGTAGCTGTGTGTGTGGGGGTGCAGGGTGTAGTTGTGTGTGTGGGGTGCAGGGTGTAGCTGTGTGGGGGTGCAGGGTGTAGCTGTGTGGGGGTGCAGGGTGTATCTGTGTGTGGGGGTGCAGGGTGTAGCTGTGTGTGGGGGTGCAGGGTGTAGCTGTGTGTGTGAGGGTGCAGGGTGTAGCTGTGTGTGGGGGTGCAGGGTGTTGTAGTGTGTGGGGGTGCAGGGTGTAGAGAGTGTGTGGGTGCAGGGTGTAGAAGTGTGTGGGGGTGCAGGGTGTTGCAGTGTGGGGGCAGGGTGTTGCAGTGTGTGGGGGTGCAGGGTGTTGCAGTGTGTGGGGGTGCAGGGTGTAGCAGTGTGGGGGTGCAGGGTGTAGCTGTGTGTGGGGGTGCAGGGTGTAGTAGTGTGTGGGTGTGCAGGGTGTAGTAGTGTGTGGGGGTGGCAGGGTGTAGTAGTGTGTGGGTGTGCAGGGTGTAGTAGTGTGTGGGGGTGCAGGGTGTAGCTGTGTGTGGGGGTGCAGGGTGTAGCTGTGTGTGGGGGTGCAGGGTGTAGTAGTGTGTGGGGGTGCAGGGTGTAGTAGTGTGGGGGTGCAGGTGTAGTGGTGTGTGGGGGTGCAGGGTGTAGCTGTGTGTGGGGGTGCAGGGTGTAGTAGTGTGTGGGGGTGCAGGGTGTAGCAGTGTGGGGGTGCAGGGTGTAGTAGTGTGGGGGTGCAGGGTGTAGTAGTGTGGGGGTGCAGGGTGTAGTAGTGTGTGGGGGTGCAGGGTGTAGCTGTGTGTGGGGGTGCAGGGTGTAGTAGTGTGTGGGTGTGCAGGGTGTAGTAGTGTGGGGGTCATTACACACCTATGTGCCAGGCTATACTGTGCCCTCACCAAATGTCTCACCCCTTCATGGCTGGAGCAGCAGCAAAGCGCGGTGTCCCGGGCAGAGTCACACACCGAGCGGTCCTGTTACAGCAGGTCTGTGGAAGTAACACCCGGAACCAGGGAGCAGTGACACACCCGGAGTCCTCACTCAAAACCCGGACGACCAGCACCAAAGATCCACACCTGGAGCAATGACTGCGCATGCGCGCGCAGTGCAAGCTTCCCATCAATACCTTAACCAAGCCGGAACTAAAACACTGCGCATGCGCAAGAAATTAACAAACCCCCCATCCCGTAAACCTGTTACAAACTCTCTGCGCATGTGTAATTACTCAACATCGCGTCATATGTAAGATTCTATGGAGGCAGAAATACATTACCATAAAAATCCTGTCTTAAACAAGTATTCTGCGCGTGCGCTATTTTCCAGCCAATCAAAAGCAACGGACTGAGTCCCGTTTAACCAATTACACTTGCCTGCCTACATGCTGGGTGAGAAACAGTAGTTCGTGTCTGTATAACAGGGGTGGGCAGAACGTCTGACCGCGCCCCCCCCCCCCCACTGATTGTCAGTGAGGGAGCAGGAGAGGCGCTGATGTTGGCGAGGGCTTAACGCGTCACACGTAAAGCCACGCCCTCCCCCGCCAGCAGCCAGCCTGCATAAATAGGGGTGTTTAGGCGCGGTTGGCGCCCATTTCGTCTAGTCGCTGAGTAAGAGGAGGGAGAGGGTTTGTGTGAGGCAATATAGAACAATGCAGCTCCTCCTTTCCACAGCCCCAAGACACGTGATCAGGATAATTTATATGGAGGAACCCAAAACACCCACACACCCTGAATATATGGAGGAACCCCTAAAAACACACCCGCACACCCTGAATATATGGAGGAGCCCCTAAAAAGACACCCGCACACCCTGAATATATGGAGGAGCCCCTAAAAAGACACCCGCACACCCTGAATATATGGAGGAGCCCCTAAAAAGACACCCACACACCCTGTATATATGAAGGAGCCCCTAAAAACACACCCGCACACCCTGAATATATGAAGGAACCCCTAAAAAGACACCCGCACACCCTGAATATATGAAGGAGCCCCTAAAAACACACCCACACACCCTGAATATATGGAGGAGCCCCTAAAAAGACACCCACACACCCTGAATATATGGAGGAGCCCCTAAAAACACCCGCACACCCTGAATATATGGAGGAACCCCTAAAAAGACACCACACACCCTGAATATATGGAGGAGCCCCTAAAAACACCCACACACCCTGAATATATGAAGGAGCCCCTAAAAAGACACCCACACACCCTGAATATATGAAGGAGCCCCTAAAAAGACACCCACACACCCTGAATATATGGAGGAGCCCCTAAAAAACACACCCGCACACCCTGAATATATGGAGGAGCCCCTAAAAGCACACCCGCACACCCTGAATATATGGAGGAACCCCTAAAAAACACACCCGCACACCCTGAATATATGGAGGAGCCCCTAAAAACACACCCGCACACCCTGAATATATGAAGGAGCCCCTAAAAAAGACACCGCACACACCTGAATATATGGAGGAACCCCTAAAAAGACCCCGCACACCCTGAATATATGGAGGAGCCCAAAAACACACCCACACACCTGAATATATGGGGAGCCCCTAAAAACACACCCGCACACCTGAATATATGGAGGAACCCCTAAAAACACACACCCGCACACCTGAATATATGGAGGAACCCCTAAAAACACACCCGCACACCCTGAATATATGGAGGAACCCCTAAAAAACACACCCGCACACCCTGAATATATGGAGGAGCCCCTAAAAACGCACCCGCACACCCTGAATATATGGAGGAGCCCCTAAAAATACACCCGCACACCCTGAATATATGGAGGAGTCCCTAAAAAGACACCCGCACACCCTGAATATATGGAGGAACCCCTAAAAACACACCCGCACACCCTGAATATATGGAGGAGCCCCTAAAAACACCCGCACAACCTGAATATATGGAGGAACCCCTAAAAACACACCCGCACACCCTGAATATATGAAGGAGCCCCTAAAAAAGACACCCGCACACCCTGAATATACGGAGGAGCCCCTAAAAACACCCGCACACCCTGAATATATGGAGGAACCCCTAAAAACACACCCGCACACCCTGAATATATGAAGGAGCCCCTAAAAAGACACCCACACACCCTGAATATATGGAGGAGCCCCTAAAAATACACCCCCACACCCTGAATATATGGAGGAGTCCCTAAAAACCACCCGCACACCCTGAATATATGGAGGAACCCCCTAAAAAGACACCCACACACCCTGAATATATGGAGGAACCCCTAAAACCACACCCGCACACCCTGAATATATGGGGAGCCCCTAAAAATACACCCGCACACCCTGAATATATGGAGGAGCCCCTAAAAACACACCCGCACACCCTGAATATATGGAGGAACCCCTAAAAATACACCCACACACCCTGAATATATGGAGGAGCCCCTAAAAACCACACCCGCACACCCTGAATATATGGAGGAACCCCTAAAAACACACCCGCACACCCTGAATATATGGAGGAGCCCCTAAAAACACACCCGCACACCCTGAATATATGGAGGAACCCCTAAAAACACACCCGCACACCCTGAATATATGAAGGAGCCCCTAAAAAGACACCCGCACACCCTGAATATACGGAGGAGCCCCTAAAAACACACCCGCACACCCTGAATATATGGAGGAGCCCCTAAAAACACACCCGCACACCCTGAATATATGGAGGAACCCCTAAAAACACACCGCACACCCTGAATATATGGAGGAGCCCCTAAAAACGCACCCGCACACCCTGAATATATGGAGGAGCCCCTAAAAACACACCCGCACACCCTGAATATATGGAGGAGCCCCTAAAAACGCACCCGCACACCCTGAATATATGGAGGAGCCCCTAAAAATACACCCGCACACCCTGAATATATGGAGGAGTCCCTAAAAAGACACCCGCACACCCTGAATATATGGAGGAACCCCTAAAAACACACCCGCACACCCTGAATATATGGAGGAGCCCCTAAAAACACACCCGCACAAACTGAATATATGGAGGAACCCCTAAAAACACACCCGCACACCCTGAATATATGAAGGAGCCCCTAAAAAGACACCCGCACACCCTGAATATACGGAGGAGCCCCTAAAAACACCCGCACACCCTGAATATATGGAGGAACCCCTAAAAACACACCCGCACACCCTGAATATATGAAGGAGCCCCTAAAAAGACACCCACACACCCTGAATATATGGAGGAGCCCCTAAAAATACACCCCCACACCCTGAATATATGGAGGAGTCCCTAAAAAGACACCCGCACACCCTGAATATGTGGAGGAACCCCTAAAAACACACCCGCACACCCTGAATATATGGAGGAACCCCTAAAAACACACCCGCACACCCTGAATATATGGAGGAACCCCTAAAAACACACCCGCACACCCTGAATATATGAAGGAGCCCCTAAAAAGACACCCGCACACCCTGAATATATGGAGGAACCCCTAAAAACACACCCGCACACCCTGAATATTATGGGGAGCCCCTAAAAATACACCCGCACACCCTGAATATATGGAGGAGCCCCTAAAAACACACCCGCACACCCTGAATATATGGAGGAACCCCTAAAAATACACCCGCACACCCTGAATATATGGAGGCTCCTCCATATATTCAGGCTCCTCCATATATTTAAAAGTTATTTATAAAGTAATCGTGATCCCCTTTCACGATTACTTCTTAAATAACTTTTTTAATTATGCAAACCATATGGTCTATTTTTATATGAATTTATAGGAATAAATTTTTGAATATAGTAGCATATCGTCCTGCTGCATATTTATTACTTTAGCACCTGTCTATGTAAGGTTTGCTCCCTCCCCTCCCTGAAAATAATATAGCACCTCCATATACCATCGAATGAGTTAATGAATAAACGAGTCACCATTGGGGGGAAAAAAAGCTAACTCCAGAGGATTTGCCAAGGAGGAAAGGAGGAAGATAAAGATACCATCATTATTAATATAAGTATTCTGATTTCTCTATTTTTTTGAATTTGTTTGAAATTTTTTGAGTGTTTTCAGTGTTAAGAGGAAAAAAAAAGGAAAAAACAAAAAAAAAAAACATACTCAATATTTTTTACCCACTGTTCACTTACAATTGTATCATACATATTGTATTCTAAAACAATGTTCTAATATACAAGGTGCGCCAGGAATTTATGTTTTGTTCCTTTATATTATTTGTGTCCTTGGAGGTGTGTGGACACTGCACATTCCACTACGGCAGCACCTACCCTAATTAATATCTATTTATTTTGCACGGAAGCGCTGCCTTCACATATACACGCTTTTCCATTATTTAATTTAAATAATGTTAATTTGCTCATTTGTAATTTTTCTTGTATTTGTTTATCCTTTATAGAAATATTGTTAAAATGTAAGATTCTGAGCTCTGGACGGTGTCTCTTATCTTATACAATTTCCAACTGGGTCTGCATTATTACCATACAGTCAGAAATGGCCTTTGTGTGAGATACAGTATCTTTGATAAATAAAAGTAATAGAAATGTTCACATCTCCTGTGTGAAGGAACCGTTCCCTTCCGTCTGTCCTGGCTCTCCAGACACCCCTTCGTTGCGGTCATCCCGGCTACTGGGAGCGCTGTCCTCAGCGCCTAGAGCAGCTTGACCTGCCTGCTTCTGTTCCTCTGCCTTCTGAGCCGTTGGGAATCTCCAGAAGGCCGCTCTCTGCCTTCTGAGGGTGATAGTGTATAGTGTAGCATCGCTGAAATAAAGACACCAGGCGCGGCTGTATGCTTTAAAACAGGATCCTCTCTCTCTGAGCTCTGAGAGTTCTCTGACTTTTTAATGAACCAAACGCCACCATTTATGCTGAAGTCCAACAGTCATAATTTGCATAACCATACTAATTACATTAAATCAGTTATTTACAATAAACATTCTTTACATCCTTTAGCCTTTCAGCTCACACAACATTTGTATATCCATTGTTCTAACACATCAGATTAAACACACACTATCAGAGATCCCTTGAATTAAACATGCAGCTAGATAATGGGAAAAGCCCTGGTGCATAAATTACACAGCAGTAAAGCTTGTTTACTGTATACACAAAAACACATTTACCTACAGGAATATAAGTATTTTTAAAACCAAAGTTACGCCATTTTACACTAAACTAAATTAAACTAAAACCAAACGATGTAAAATATATTTAAAAACACACGATATAAATGAACATCAGCTCCATGACATATGTCCCCCCTTCCAGAACGGCAGGGCAAGCTTAGATCCCAAACGGATCTCTTGCCACTGACGAGACTTCTCACCTTGTCCTTTTTTCTGCGCCATCCTCAAAGTTCCAGGGTGCTGGCGCACAAGCATCACCTGTGGGGTCCGACGGTCACCACAGGGTATGCCTGGGTGTGGGTCCATAGTCTGTCGGGAGGAGGCGAGCCCCTGGGTTACTGTGCTCATTACTGTGAGTTTTATTGCTGTGGAGCTCTGTGATACGCTCATACACACCGCACATTACTGTGAGTTTTATTGCTGAGGAGCTCTGTGATATGCTCATACACACCGCACATTACTGTGAGTTTTATTGCTGAGGAGCTCTGTGATACGCTCATACACACCGCACATTACTGTGAGTTTTATTGCTGAGGAGCTCCGATACGCTCATCTGCGAATATATTAATCATTACTTCTCTATAGGACAAATTCACTGACACTGAACATTGACGAATTGCACCGTATTTCGCTGTCAATGCGCCAGTATTTGGCAAACTGACAGTTTCGTGAATAGACGAACTGACACGAAATTGCACCATAGGGTGAAATTCACCGTTCGGTGCAGTTCGGTGGCAAGTTCGGGGCTTAGTGAATAACCCCTTCTGTTAACGCACTCACTACTACGTCACTCGCCCAGCCACAAATCCACTCCTAGTTCACTCCAGCCACACACATTCATCAATCTCTATGACACATAGCCCCCATTCAGTCACTTTCACTCCTATGAATGAATTTTTTTTTTATTCTGTAGCAGATATTTTTATTATTTATGGTGTAATGATGTGTATGCTTCATGTTATGTATTAAGTGTATTATAGTTATAAAGCAAGGAGTGTGTATAAATAAATATACACTATACAGTGTGGGCGCCTATTTATAAATTAATTTAAAGTGCAGGGTGTAGTGCTAATAAATAGTCAATGCTGCCTATAGTATGGTAAAAACACATAGAAAACAACCAAAATATGTGTCAGAATACAAGATAAAAAGCGAAAAACCATACGGCGCATCTAGTGCAATTAATAGGTTAATAAATCAATGGATATATAAAATCCATAAAATCCATTAAAAACTCGTTAAAAAACTCGTAAACCGTAGCAGTAAAAATATTATTGTCAAGTCAATAAAAGTGCATAGAGTAAAGTCCAGGTCAAATGTGCAAAAAGTGCAAAAAAAGGTGCTCAAGTATATATTAATGGGATGTTCAAAAAATGATGATGATGAATAATGTGCTGATCTTCTTATAAGTGCTGGTGCTGAATCCTCATATCCGCCAGTAATCCTCAAAAAAAGCACATCACAGGAAAAGATGATAGTGCAGACAGTCAGAATAGAGTAGGCTCAATTATAATCAAAATCTAAACCACTCACATTTATGGGAGCCCACAAGGTCCCGGCTCGAGGAAAACAGCCTGCAGCCAAATATAGGGTGGCACTTCCCTTCTTTCTGTCCGTACTGGAGACTAAAAATAGAGAGAATCGGGAGACGGCACTCCCATAGCGTAATACTGCGTATATGTGAAAATGTGGAAAGGAAAAGATGAAGCACACTCACCGATTTTGGAGCCTCGTAATGTCAGGCTCAATATATGTCGCTCTGGGTCCTCTTAGGGTGGGAACCCAAACCTCTTTGCCTCCGCGGTGGTGGGTCCAAGTTTCCAAGGAGAAAAAAAGGGTCGGAGAAAGGTGGCAAATGTTGGGAAAATTTAATGGATAAATAAAATAAAATACAGGACAAGGTCTACCGAGACGCGTTTCGGCTTAAAAAAGCCTTCCTCAGTCGGTATAAAGTAAATGTCCATAAAAAAGTCAGTATGAAATGCAAAGTAAAGGTGTCCTCTTTTATAGTGCATCAGAATAATATCACTTCCTACTTCCGGTCAGTTGACTTCCGATCGTTCGGATTTTACCCAGTAATGCTTTGCAGATACGAAATAGCGGCGAAAAAATACGAACGACTGGCCGGTCGTAATGGCTATTAAAAGTCGGTATTAGTCAAAAAAAGCATAAAAAACTGCTGGAAAGAAGAAATTTAATTAACACAAATTACGAAAATTTAGCAATATTCGTTCATATGGTTAATGGTTAAAAACCGGATGTAAACAAAGGGGTTCGACCAATAGCGGTATTTCGGTTCTGAATGCCGTTCCGAAAGGCCAATTTTTACGGATGAAAAGAAATTGCACGAACATCTCGGATTTTGACATTCAGTCAACAAAGCTACGTTCAGATTTTGCTGAAAAAGGGTATAACATACAAACCTTGGAAGACACCAGAGCGGAGGTTAGACAAATGGAAAGATTGGATTTATTGAAGAAGAAGAAAAAGAATCCAATATCGAACCCTATGGAGAGCATACCATTTATATTTTCATACAATCCTCTTAACAAGGAAATTAGAAGGAGTATTAAGAAACATTGGCCGATTCTACAGAAAGATCCCATATTGGGTGGCATTCTTCCAGTTATACCACGCATTATATGCAGAGGGGTGAAAAACTTAAAGATGGAACTCACACACAAAGTGAGAAATAAGAAAACGATTAACCATTTTGGATTACAAGCAGGGTTCCACCAATGTGGGAACTGCTTAAACTGTAGAAATACCAAAAGTAAAAAGCAAATAACATCAGTAATCGAAAGGAATGGCAAGCCAACTAAACTCAAAGGAATAATGACATGTTTCTCTAAAAACGTCATATATGTTCTGACTTGCCCCTGTGGACTTAAATATGTGGGGCGTACCACACGACCTCTTAATATACGCATACAAGAACATATAAGAAACATAAAAAAAGGGTTTGACAAACACAGCGTATCATTACATTTTAAATTAAAACACGGTCAGAATCCAGAGGGACTCCAATTTATGGCAGTTAAAAAATTAGAACCTTTCTGGAGAGGAGGAAGCCTGGAAACACGACTAGGAAAAGAAGAAATGAGGTGGATCTTTTTAATGAATACGCTCCAACCCCACGGTCTTAATGCTGATTTTGAGCTGTGCCATTTCCTTAATGATTAGCCCTCCTTTACTTTTTTACTCCTTCACCCCCTCTCCTCATTTTTTATCACTAGACCCATTTTAAGCATTATTCTTAATCTATCCATTTTAAACAGCTCTCCTTTTTAGTCTATGACTTATATTACTAACCTTCTATTTTCATTGGCTGTTTTATCATCCATTAATTTATATCTCATATTTTACCCTCTATTTTGCTCTTCATAACCCTCTCCCTATTTTTGTCTTGATTTATATAAAGGCCTTACCAGATAAATAGATCACTTTTATGTATTCCCTAATTTTATACAGTTTAACTACTTTTACTCTATCTTAAATTCGTTATTTTATCTTGCCTATTGCATTGGTTTAATGTTTGCTAGGCTGTTTATAGATTTTTTCATATGTGCTGAAAGTTTCCACTAGGTGAAATCTCCCTTACACCATTTTCCATCCTTTAAAATTGATGTAGCAGAAATACTGCCTGCCCTTTTCCTATGCGTTTCGTATATACTATATTTTCATTCATTTATCATTCGGATCTTAATCTATATATGGACGAAAATCGTAACTTAAAACGACCACAAGACCCTATTGGGTATTTTTCCCATTTCCGTCCGATTCCTTTATTCCTCCACTATATATTATTCGTTTTTTATTCGTTTCGGATGTATAAACATTATGACTAAATTTTCATTACATTTCCATCGCATATTTGTCTATACGAATATTAAGATCTATGTATTATTACATAATCAGAAACGAAAAGTTGCCATTAGGCAAATCCATTTGTTTACTTCCGGTTTCTGATAGACCTAAACCGAAACTGAAAGTGGCCGCAAGGCCCCACTGGGTATTTTTTATTTCCGCCCGATTTCATTTCCGCCCGATTCTATTTCTTTCTGATCGTATGCTATATGCTCGACCATTATTCTTTTCCTATATAATTTCGGATTTATAAATATTACGATTGTTTTTTTATCGTATCTATTATTATTTTTCGTATCTGTTTACACGAAAATTAAGATCCACACATTATCATGCAATCAGAACCAAAATACCGCTATTGGTCGAACCCCTTTGTTTACATCCGGTTTTTAACCATTAACCATATGAACGAATATTGCTAAATTTTCGTAATTTGTGTTAATTAAATTTCTTCTTTCCAGCAGTTTTTTATGCTTTTTTTGACTAATACCGACTTTTAATAGCCATTACGACCGGCCAGTCGTTCGTATTTTTTCGCCGCTATTTCGTATCTGCAAAGCATTACTGGGTAAAATCCGAACGATCGGAAGTCAACTGACCGGAAGTAGGAAGTGATATTATTCTGATGCACTATAAAAGAGGACACCTTTACTTTGCATTTCATACTGACTTTTTTATGGACATTTACTTTTATACCGACTGAGGAAGGCTTTTTTAAGCCGAAACGCGTCTCGGTAGACCTTGTCCTGTATTTTATTTTATTTATCCATTAAATTTTCCCAACATTTGCCACCTTTCTCCGACCTTTTTTTCTCCTTGGAAACTTGGACCCACCACCGCGGAGGCAAAGAGGTTTGGGTTCCCACCCTAAGAGGACCCAGAGCGACATTTATTGAGCCTGACATTACGAGGCTCCAAAATCGGTGAGTGTGCTTCATCTTTTCCTTTCCACATTTTCACATATACGCAGTATTACGCTATGGGAGTGCCGTCTCCCGATTCTCTCTATTTTTAGTCTCCAGTACGGACAGAAAGAAGGGAAGTGCCACCCTATATTTGGCTGCAGGCTGTTTCTCTTCGAGCCGGGACCTTGTGGGCTCCCATAAATGTGAGTGGTTTAGATTTTGATTATAATTGAGCCTACTCTATTCTGACTGTCTGCACTATCATCTTTTCCTGTGATGTGCTTTTTTTGAGGATTACTGACGGATATGAGGATTCAGCACCAGCACTTATAAGAAGATCAGCACATTATTCATCATCATCATTTTTTGAACATCCCATTAATATATACTTGAGCACCTTTTTTTGCACTTTTTGCACATTTGACCTGGACTTTACTCTATGCACTTTTATTGACTTGACAATAATATTTTTACTGCTACGGTTTACGTGTATTATAGTTATGCCTAGTTCATTCTGCATGTTAGGAAACAGTTAACAGTCATGTGATCAGGGGGCAGGGAGTGGCAGTTATTGAAAGATGGATGCTGCTGAGTAAAGTCTGTTCTTGCCAAGCTCCTTGTTGTCTACCAATACTTCAGTGGATTCATCACATGGTACCAGAAGTGAGGTCAGAGAGACATGGCAGCAAACAGCAACACAAAGAGCATTCCTTCCCTGGATTTGGAATCAGGGAACATATCAGAAAATTGGTCAAAATGGAGGGAGCTGATAGAACTTGTGTTCACAGGCCCTGATGCAGACAAATGGACTGATCAACAAAAAGCAGCTCATTTCCTGATATGTGTGGGACAAAAAGGACGTGATGTGTGCAGAGCGTGGCAAGCAAGTGGGGATATCACTGCAGAGGACAAGAGAAAAACATAGGTAC